>JAAGEH010000050.1:54443-125890 GCA_011751065.1 Lasiurus cinereus
ACACACACACACACACATATAAAGCCAAACTTTTAAACCTTTTCATTAAAAATAACATATCCACATGGAAGCAACATCATGGCAGAATCAACATTAACAAGTTGGATAACTATAATTAAACAAAGGATCCCCTGTTCAATGCAGAGACATCTGAGAGATCCATACATTAGTCATTCTGAAAGTGGGCACATTGGAACAGTAAGGGAGGCAGGTTGGGGGAAGCAACCTCCTTGCCTACAAGTTCATTGTGGTGAAACCTGGTGGCAGTAGTAGAGAAGTAGAGGATTTATGATGGTCATTGCTGACAAAGAGAGAAAGCTGTGGTCTTGTGATAGCCATTACTGATTAAAAGGCAAAACTTCAAGTCCACATACCTACATCCTCTAGCCCACCCATTGCAGCAGAACCCAGTAGAGGTGGGACCTATTGAAGAAGCAGAGACACACATTGGTAATAGGAGGCAGTGCTGGGAGCTCCCAGGCCCAGAGCCTCCCTACCCTCTATATCTCACCATAAGGTGGCGCCCCAAGACAGCAGCAACCCAGACACAGAGTGGATATCCAAGACCCAGGGCAATACAGGGTATTTTCCATGACTGAGGCCACACCACGTCACCAAGATTCCAGTGCTATTAAGAGAAAACAAAAACTTTCACTATAGCATGAGTGAAAAACAAATGAAGGACCTCTGTTTAGAAGCCTGCTGAATTGTTAAAAGCAAAGAGTAACTAAAATAAGACTTCATTATCTCAAATGTACAGGAACAGAAATAATCCATCAAGTATCATGACTAACCAACGCAAAAAGTTAACAAAGAAAATAGTCTCCAGAAACCAAACTCAAAGACAGGGAAGATTGTGATTCAAATGACAGAATTTAAGAATGCAGTTATTAAACAAACAAATCTCAACAAGATATCAAAACATTCATAAAGGCAGTTCAGTGATCGAAGAAACAAAATTAATGACCAAAATATGTACTTTACCAAAGCGATTGAAAGTATTATGAAAAAAGAAAGATAAATTCTTGAGCTAAAGAACTCATTAAATGAGATGAGTAATTAAAATATAAGAAATAAAGCAGATCACATGAAAGACATAATTAGTGCTCTTGATTGAAACAGAAATGGCTCAGGAGGAATAAGAGAAACAACAAAAAGAAAAAAAAAGAGTTGTATGAAAACTATCTGACTCCATTAGAAACAACAAAGTAAGGATAATGGGTATAGCCAGAGAAGAAGAGAGAGAAAGGGGAACATAATATGTATTCAAAGAAATAATTGATAAGAACTTCCCAAACCTATGGAAAGTGTTCAAATGCAAAAGCCAAAAGAACACCTAATTATTTCAATGCAAAAAAATCTTCTTCAAGACTCATTATATGAAAACTGTCAAAAGTTAATGACAAAGAAAGAATTCTTAAGGCATATCCAGAGTGTCAAACACTGTACCCTGCCAAGGAAATCACATTAGTCTATCATCAGATTTTTTTTAGTGAAAACATCACTAGGCAGGAGAGGGTGGACAAAAATATTCAAAATATTGAAAGAGAGAACCAACCAGCCAAAAATAATATATCCAGCAGTGCTTTCCCAGGCCACAAAAGTTTATAGAGAATTTACCACCAGAGGACCTACCTGTATTACAAGAAATGTTAAAATAAATTCTCCTAGCAGAATCATAAAGAAAAAAATGGTATATAAACTTTGAGTAAATGACAGACATAAACTTACAACTCTACTTCATAAAGAGATCATTAAACACTCAATTATAACATAAAAGTTAAAGGAGGAAAAGCATTAAAAGTAACCTACTGCAATTTGGCAATGAACATACAACATAAAAAGGGGTAATTTGTGTGTGGGGGGGGCAGGATAGGAAGAGTGAAGGACACAAGTACTGGTGAATGGCTATGAGGCAATAAGAAAAAGGACTATGAGACATCTTACAAAAACCTAATAGTAACTATAAAACAAAAATTCAGAGCTGAGATATGAAACAGAGAAAAGAGGAAACAACAACAAAAAAGTCATAGGAAACCACCCAACTAAAGTAACAGACAAAATCCCAAGAAGCTAGAAACATCAATCAGAAAGGATATATGCAACCCTATGTTCATAGCAGCACAATTTACAATAGCTAAGATTTGGAAACAGCCTAAGGACCCATCAGTAGATTAGGAAACTATGGTACATCTACACAATGGAATATTATGGTGTGCCAAAAAGAAGGAATTCCTTCCATTTGCAACAACATGGATGGAACTGGAGAGCATTATGCTAAGTGAAATAAGTCAGTAAGAGAAAGATAAATATCACATGACTCACTCATCTATGGAAGATAATGAACAACATAAACTGATGAACAAAAATAGATCCAGAAACAGGGAAGCATCAATCAGACTGTCAAACCTCAGAAGGAAGGTAGGGGAGGATGGGGGTAAGGGGGAGAGATCAAGCAAAAGACCCGCATGAATGCATATAAGCCTAACCAATGGATACAGACAGCAGGGGGGTGAGGACATGAGTAGGGGCGGGGTTGGGAAGGTAATTGGGGGATGAGGACAAATATGTAATACCTTAATCAATAAAGAAATTAAAAAAATAAAGTAACAGACAAAAACACAAGAGGAGCAAAACAATGGAGATACAGAACAACCAGAAAATAAAAGATAAAATGGCTGCAGTAAATCTTCATCTATACTAATAAAAGGGTAACATGCTAATTAGACCAGGTCAACCAGACATCTTCTGGAAATCTGACTTCCTTCCAGACAAAACCTTGTGGCAGGGGCTGAGGCAGAGGCAGTTAGGGGTGATCAGGCTGGCAGGGGAGGGCAGTTAGGGTGTGGCCAGGCCAGCAGGGGGACAGTTAGGGTGTGGCCAGGCCAGCAGGGGGACAGTTAGAGTGTGGTCAGGCCAGCAGGGAGAGCAATTTGGGGGTGACTAGGCCAGCAGGGGACCATTTAAGGGATGACCAGGCTGGCAGGGGACCAGTTAGGGGGCAATTAGACAGACAAGCAGAGGCAGTTAGGGACAATCAGGCAGGCAGGTAGAATGGTTAGGGGCAATCAAGCTGACAGGCAGGCAAGCAGTTAGGAGCCAGAGCTCTTAAATTTCCAGAGGGTGAAGGTTGGGCTGAGGGACCCCCTCACACACATGAATTTCATGCACTGAGCCTCTAGTATGTCAATAATTATGCTAAATAGAAATAGATTGAACTCACAAATCAAAAGGCACAGAGTAGTGGGATGGATAAATAGCAATTTAAGACTTAATTATATGTGCCTTCAAGAGACTTAGTTCCAAAAACAAGCATAGGCTCAAAGATAAGAGGTAGAAGATGATATGCTAAGCAAATGGCATCCAGAGGAAAGCAGAAACAATAGTACTTATATCAGACAAAGGAGATTTCAAAACAAAAAAAGTACCATGAGATAAAGATGGACATTTTAGAATGGTAAAGGGGATAATTCTTTAAAAAGACATAATCTCTCTCTCTCTTTCTCTCTCTCTCTTTCTCTTTCTCTCTCTCCCTTCCTCCCTCCCTCTCTCCCTCAAATATAATTATAATATGAAATGTGAATACCCCATGGCCAAAAATGAATATATTTTCCAAATAGAAAGTCAGTAAGGAAATATTGACTTTAAATGATACGTTAGAGCAAATGAGCTTAATTAATATTACTATAACTTTCCATCTTAAAAAGACAGAATCACATTTTTCTCAAAGGCACTATAGTCAGGGATAGACACTAGTTTCAATAAATTTAAGAAAGTTGAAATTGTACTAGCATTTTCTGACTATAATGATATGAAACTGAAAATCAACTATAAGAAAAGAACTGGAAAAACCACAAATATATGGAGATTAAACAACATATTACTGAACAACTTTGGGATCAAAGAAAAACAAGGTATCAAAAGTTACATAGAGACAAATGAAGCTAAAAGTATAAGATATAAAAACTTGGGGGAGTCATCAAAAGCAGTACTAAGAGGAAAGTTTATAGCATTACAGGCCTACCTCAAGAAATAAACACAAAAAGAATCTCAAATAAGAAATCTAACATTATAACTTAAAGAATCAAAAAAGAATAACAAATTAAGCCCAAAATCAGGAGAGGGAAGGAAACAATAAAGATCAAAATAAAAATAAATGAAATGAGAACAAAAAGACAATAGAAAAAATAAAATGAAGAGCTGGCAATTTAAAAAGATAGTAAACAAAATTGACAGACCTCTAGTTAGACTCACTAAGAAAAAAGAGAGAAGACTCAAATGAATGAAATCCAAAATAAAGAGAAGATGCTACAATGGACACCAGAGTGGATAACCTACAAGAAATTGACAGATTTTTAAAGGGAAACAAGCTTCCTAGACTGAATAAAGCATTAGAAAACCCAAAGAGACCAATCTCTAGAAAATTGAAACAGTAATCAAAAACCTCCCAAAAAACAAAAATTCAGGATTAGATGCCTTCACTGGTGAATTCTACCAAACATTAAAAGAAGATTTAATACCAATTATTTTCAACTTCATCCAAAAAAATTAAGGAAGAAAGAGTATTTTGTAACTCATTTTGTGAGGCCAACATTACCCTGACAGCACTATCAAATATATCAACATGCTCATAATAAGAGTACCAAAAAGTAAGAAGATGGATAAAGGGTAGAAAGAATTCATGGCCAGAAATTTCTCAAATTTAGTGAAACATATTTATTTAAACATCCAGGAAGATCAATAAATTCTAGCTAAGATCAACTCAAACAGATCCACTCAAAGACACATAATAACAAAACTGGTATAAAGCAGAAAGAGAGAGAGAGGGGGTGGGAGGAGAGAGAGAGAGAGAGAGAGAGAGAGAGAGAGAGAGAGAGAGAGAGAGAGAGATAAACTGACTTAAAAGAAGCAACAGAGAAGGGACTCATCATATATAAGAATCCTTAATATGTTTAATAACACCCGACTTTTCATCATAAAATTTGGAATTCATAAGGGAGTAAGTTGAAATATTCAAAGTGATGAAAGAAAAATACCTGTCAACCAAAAATTATATTCTAGCCTATGGATAAATTAAGAGACAAATGATACTTGTTTTAGAAAGATGTGTTTTGGTAGTAAAGTTATGTAACAAAAATATGTAAAAAGTTCCAAAGGAAGAGTGATAATAGTGGTTGTATTTTTCTCCCATTTCTAAATTTTATTTAATAATATGCATTTTTATTTAAATACAAGAATAAGAAATGCTACATAATACATCATAAAACAATAAGCTTGTAATATACTATCGTATAATTTTTCATATTTTAAGTGAATTATGGGTGTTTTGTTTAAAGATATAAAAAAAGATACCAAATTTAATATTTCTACTCAACTGTTAAGCAGTTCTTTTTCGCAATTAAAAAAAATCTACAGAAGTAATTTTATGGTATGTCATAACTTCAGAATTATTATAGTTACCTGTGAGATTAAATAATCTTTATAGGTCTGTTTCTTCTGCCAAATATTGCTATAATTTTCTACTAACATTGGTATATCTGTATTGTTATTTTTGACTTGATAAATTATGTGCTCAAATCTTGCTGAAGATTCCAATGGTTCAATTCCATAGGTGATATTTTCAAACTGAAGGAATCCCCTGTATATTTAGAAAGCAATGACAAAAATAATCCTAAAAATTATCACATCAAAACTATAATATAAAATGTAAGAAATTATGAACTAGAGTAAGCAACAAATTTTAAAGCCACTTTTCCCTCTTTTTTTTTTTTTGTCTACCATTAATAACTTAACCACATTTGCCTTAGGTTTTTTCTCACAGGTTGAAGAACTAAATAAATGGAAGTGTCTTTTGTATTTTCTTATAGAAATTACATTCATTCAAAATATATGACTTAAGGACAAGTAATAACTGGAGAACAAGATGTTTGTTGGATATTTCAAGAAGAAAGTTTCTGTTCTTACAGAGGTTAGAATAAAGAAAAACAGGAATATAGAGTGAATATTTTAAAAAGTTGATATAAATGAAAACCACATTCAGAGAATGCCAATTTCCTGAGTTGACTTGAGTAAATTTTATAAATCAGGCAAACTAAAAATAAAAAGTCAGTTAGAGTATATTATCTGTTCTGGACTCATCTTCCTCTGATAAACTTACCACCTTCCTCTTTCATCATTAATGATGAAAATCACTTTTCTTGACCCTTTACTTCCACCTCCCCTTCATTTGGTAACCATCAGTTTGTTATCTACAGTTATGAGTCTGTTCATTTTTTTTATTTAATTATTTTGATTTAGAATCCAAATAAATAAAATCATGATATTTGTGTTTCTCTGTCAGACATATTTCACTTAGCATAATACCCTCTAGGTCTATCTATGTTGTCACAAATGGAAAGATTTCATTATTTTATATTGAGTAATATTCCATTGTATATGTACCACATCTTCTTTATCCATTCACTAGAGGCCCGGTGCACAAAATTCATGCACTAGAGAGGGAGGTGACACACAGCCTGGCCTGTGCCCTCTTCCAGTCTGGGACCTCTTGGGGGATGTCCACCTGCCGGCTTCAGTCAGACATTCCTCTCGCAGTTTGGGGCTGTCTCAGTCTGGGACCCTTGGTCCTCACTGCCCGCCTGCGGCAGAGACAGGGAAGGCTCCTGACACTGCTGCTGTGCTCACCAGCCATGAGCCCAGCTTCTGGCTGAGCAGTGCATCCGCTGTGGGAGTGCACTTACCACTAGGGAGCAGCTCTTGCATTGAGCGTCTGCCCCCTGGTAGTCAGTGCACATCATAGCGACTGGTTATTGTGACAGTCATTCTGCTGTTTGTTCTGCTGTTAGGTCAATTTGCATTTTAGGTCAATTTGCATTTTTATTATATAGGATTGACTGATGGACACTTATATTGCTTCTATTAATTAATGCTGAAGTAAACATAGGAGGACATATATCTTTTTAAGTTGGTGTTTATTTTTATTTTCTGTGGATGAATACCCTTAAGTGAAATTGCTGGGTCATGTGGCAGTTTTGTGTTTAATTTTTTAAATTAAGTTTATTGTGGTGATTTTGGTTAATAACATCATATAGGATTCATGTGTACATTTCTATAACACATGATCTGTATATTGCATTGTGTGTCCACCACCCAAAGTCAGATCCTGGACTGCCGCCATATATTTGATCTCTTCATCCTTAACTGCCTCCTTCTTCACTCTGATAGGCAACATACTATTGTCTCTATTAGTTTTTCTTTGTTTTTCTTGCTCATCTGTTCCTTTCAGTTTATATCCCACATATGAGTGAAATCATGTGGCTCTTAACTTTTAAAAAATGTATATTTTTATTGATTTCAGAAAGGAAGAGGGAAAGAGAGAGAGAGATGGAAACATCGGTAATGAGAGAGAATCATTGATCTGTTGCCTCCTGCATGCCCCCTACTGGGCACTGAGCCTGCAATCTGGGCATGTGCCCTGACCAGGAATCATACCCTAACCTCCTGGTTCATAGGTTGATACTCAACCACTGAGCCAAACCAGCCTGGCTTATTCTTAAAATTTCTCACAATCCATCAGTGTTGTTGCAAATGGCAGTATTTCATCTTACATAGTATTTTCATCTTTTCTTACTGCTGACTATATTCCATTATATATATACACCCCATTTTCTTTTTCCAGTCATCCATTGAAGGACACTTTGAGTTGAATAATACGGCAATGAACATATGGGTACATATATCTTTCAGAACAAGTGTTTATTTTTTTGAGGCATATTCATACTGTTTTTCATAGTGGATATACCAATTTATAATCCCACCAACAGTGTGGAGAAATATCTAAGTCTTCCGAGGTATCTTCTTAATTGGTTGTTTTATGTCTGATGCTGAGAGCACATTAACTGTTAGCAAAATATGTTCCTGTTTAAATAATTAATCAATGTCATTTGCCATAACTATTTAAGATAATTGATAAATGACTCAGCTATAATGTTGAGGAAAATGTTCTAAACTTTCCTTTACTGAAATTATCTTTTCTGCACAGTATATTCAAAATACCTCCAGTCAGGTTTTCCTGGGGTGATTTCATTTGAATAGGCAGTAACCACTAGCTACTAATATTTACATTTTTCAAAAAGAAGGTAATCATTAAAAAAAAACTTTCATATATGGATTCTTCCTAAATCATACTCTATTTGTGTCTGCTAGCCACTAAGTTCTATTTTGAAGTGCATCCTAAGTTTTCCATGTGTAAATATTCCCTAAGATGTTATTACCTGAGACCAGAACATATGCTGAGTGTTGCAGCTGAATTTGGAAGGTTTGCAGCATATCCTTGGTAATGGCAATGCATCTGAAAGACAGCATGGTAAGGCAAATAAATTAATTCTTTATGAATAAAGTATGTATGGTAAAATATTATAGATGATTCAAAATATTAGCAGATTATATATTATACAAATTTATTGATGCATATTTTTAGGGGAAAACATTTTTTAAAAAATATATTTTATTGATTTTTCACAGAGAGGAAGGGAGAGGGATAGAAAGTCAGAAACATCGATGAGAGAGACATCGATCAGCTGCCTCCTGCACACCCCACACAAGGTACATGCCCCCGACTGAAATCAAACCCGGGACCTTTCAATCCGCAGGCCGACGCTCTATCCACTGAGCCAAACCGGTCTCGGCAGGGGAAAACATTTTTTACTACACTTCTTACTTTGTACCACCTAAGTGTAGGTCTTTATCTTATTTCTATGTATAACAATTAACCTCTTAACATGTCATAATTATATGGAATAAAGTATGTAAACTGTAAACATAGAACAAACATATCTCAATAGTAATATGTCCATTTCAATAAAGCAACATCCTATTTAATAAAGCTATGCAAATGGTTGTTATGCCATGAAGTGTAATGACCAACTACATAACGACCAGATCACAGATCAGCAGGCGGATGGACAGCTAGCTACAAGCAGGTGGTGAAGACCTATAGGAGAAGGCAGGACAGCAAGCTAAGAGGGGGAAGGTGGGCAGAGAGAGCTACAGGAGGGTGGGGCAGCGGGCAGAGAGCTACAGAACAGCAGCAGCGAATTACTAACTACAAGCAGGCAGCAGAGAGCTATAGGAGGGGGCAGGGTAGCAAGCTATGAGGGAGGCTGAGGAGGAGGAGGGGGTACTACAGGAGGATGGGGCAGTGGGCGGGGAGCTATTGGAGGGTAGCAGCGAGCTAATGACAAGCTACTGGTGCACAGATTCATGCACAGGGCTACAACTACAATAATAAATGTCTAAGACATCTTACCTTAAAATATGAAGAATCGGTATGCAAAGATCCAGTTTCATTAAATGTATAAACCAAAAAGTTCTGGGATAAGAAAGAGCTAAGAAACAACAAAATGTTTGAACAATGAATTTAATATGAATTACACATTACACTAATAAAAGTAAATGTGAAATTTATTAGGGTCATATAATAATACTAAAGGCCTGGCGCACAAAATTTCACGCACTGTAGTGTGTGGGGGGGTCCCTCAACCTGGTCTGCCCCCTCTCACAGACTGGAGGCCTTCAGGGGATGGCCTATTGATGGCTTAGGCCCATTCCCTTTAGGGGAGTCTGGCCTCCCTCTGCAGGAGGTAACAGGGCCCATCATGGGAAGGCACTGCCCCATCACCCTGCTGCTGCTGCCACTGCTGGCCACCGTGGCTGCCAGCCCTTGGCCCTCGATTCTTGGTGCTGACCCTGCCACACACCCACTGGTGGGTAGTGGGTAGTCTGGAGCCAGGCCAGCTGGGGGAGGGGCTGTGGGAAGGTGGGAAGTTGAGGCACCCCATCCAGTCTCTGTGGAGGTGGGGCACTTAGTCTGAGTTGTGCCACTGCCTCTGTGGCTGCCTCTGCATAAGGAGCAGAACTGGGAACCATACCAAGCAGCCCCCTCTCCTGCTGCCTCTCCGGAAGAGGCCCCGGTGCTGGTCTGCCGTGCTGTGGTTTCTCCCATGCTACCTCTGGGAAAGGGGTGGTGGCAGTACCACTTCTGCTTCCACTCCTGGGGAGGCACCACCTCCAATCAAGCAGTCGACAGGTTGTAACAGTGGCTTATGCTTTTATATATAGAGACTAGAGGCCTGGTACACGAAAATTGTGCACTGGGTGTGGAGGGCCCCTCAGCCCAAACTGACTCCTCTCACATACTAGGAGCCATACATAGGGGATGTCCTACTGAGAGCTTAGGCCCGCTCCACCTCAGAGGCCACAGGGTTGATCAGGGGAGGGCACCAGCCCCATGACCCCACTGCTGCGGCCACTGCCAGTCTCCACAGCCACCAAGGTGTTTTCAACACAGACTCCAGTCCCTTCACCATGAAAAAAATGACAACTTTCTTTAGGCATTTTCAAGATGTGTTTTTCATAGGATATGACATTTCTTTATTTATTCTTTATCCTCACTTGAGGATATGTTTCCATTGATTTTTAGAGAATGTGGAAAAGAAAGGGAAAGACAGAGAGAAACATGAAAGTGAGAGGAATACTTTGATTGGTTGTCTCTTGTATGAGCCCTGATCTGGGCCCCAGCCAAGGAGGAACCTGTAACCTAGGGACATGCCCTTGATCAGAATTGAACCCAGACCCTGCAGTCAGCAGGCCAAGGCATTATCCACTGAGTCAAACCGGCTAGGGCAGGATATGACATTTCTTAGCCCTCCAGCAGCGGACCTTTGTTTTCTTCTCCAGAAGTGTAGTGGAAAAACCCTAAATCACCTTTTTGGATTCTTATTACCCAGGTTACTAAGAATATTACCAGTGGCATACAGGGAGCTCAGCCAATGAGCAGTCAGAGAAGATGTTTCCTCTGTAGTTCACACTGATTGCCAATAGCTTCCGATCGCTGCTTCAAACCTGCCCATGCCTGCCCAGGCTGAAAGCCTCTGGCTGATGCTTTTGGCCTGGGCAGTGGATCCCCAGATCGCTCTGATCATGGGCTCTGACCCTGTCCAGGCCGAAAGCCTCTGGCCAACAGCAGACCCCCAGCTACCTCCAACTGCCAGGTCCACTCCTGACCAGGCCAAAAGCCTCTGGGCAGGGGACCCCCAGCTCCTTCCGATCACCAGCTCAGCCCCTGCTCCCTTGGCTCTGATGGCAGGGTTGCCCTTGCCCAGGAGCCCTCGGGCTCAGGCCCTTCATAGGCTGCTCAGGGCCCACAGGGGGCCTACCTCAGAGTGACCTGGATGCCAGGATATTCCCAGAACCCAGGCACTGGGTGCCTATGTAAGCAAATTAACTGCCATCTTTGATGGGTTAATTTGCATACTCACTCTGATTGACAATGGGCGTAGTGGAGGTACAGTAAATTTACATGTTTGTCTATTATTAGGTAAGATAGCTAATTTCTAAAGTTGAAAATAAAAGCTTAATAATTTAATGCAACAATCACATAGATTTAAGATTCAAGGTGTAATAAATTCTATATTGAAAATGAATTGATTAAATATTTTTTATTTTTTCTTCATCATTATATTTAAACTAGAGGTTTGATGCATGAAATTTGTGCAAGGGGCTCAGACCTCGCAGCCCTCGCTGTCTTGGCCCTCATGGCTGCCTTAGCCCAGCAGCCGCTGCAGCCCCATCTTTGTCTGGAAGGTTGTCCAGAAGGATGTACAGATGGCCGTTCTGCTATTTGGCTGTCCAGTTTAATTAGCATATTATGCTTTTATTATACATAGTAACAAACAATTTTTAAAAGAAAAATCTAAGCTTTAAGGGAAAATTGTACCTTACCTTTTTGTGAGATGCAGAGTATATGGTTTTTTATCAATGGTAATGATATAAATCACCTAAAACAAAGCAAATCAATAAAAATGATTTAGTAAATAAAAAATATACAAAGTAAAACTTTTTCACTCATGTCAAAAAAAGACTAAATCCATTTTAACAATTTATATATTCTTAAGAATTTATTATTCTAAAATAAAAAAAATCATTATTATAATAAATTCAGGATCAGCGTAATGAATTTAATCTGTAGGAAGGGCTTTCTGAAAAGAAAAAAAAACTGAAGGTCACATTTTGAAAGAGTATAAGTTTAGCCTTATTTTACTACAGATTAATCATTTCTATGTGAAAAAATATACATTTTCTAGTGAAGATGAATAAGATATGGCTGCAGACTAACATTCTATGCTAAATACAATGAAACAAAAACAAATTTATAAATTCATATGTACATAACACTGATGCCATTATAATTAACCTAATCCTATATAATAAAGAGGTAATATAAAAATTGACCATCACTCCAACACACAAGATGGCCACCTCCATAAGGTCAAAGATGGTCGCCCCCATGTGGACACAAGATGGCCACCACAAGATGACCAGCAGGGGAGGGCAGTTGTGGCGATCAGTCCAGCAGAAGGTAGTTGGGAGGGACCAGGACTGCAGGAGAGGGCAGTTAGGGGTGACTGGGCTGGCAGAGGAGGACAGTTGGGGGTGACCAGGTCTGCAGGGAGGACAGTTGGGGGCAATCAGGCATGCAGGGGAGGGAAGTTGGGGATGACCAGGCCTTCAGGGAGGGTAGTTGGGGGACCAGTCCTGCAGAAAGGGCAGTTTAGGGGACCTGGCCTGCAGGGGAGGGCAATTGGGGATGACCAGGCCAGCAGGGCAGGGAAGTTAGGGGCAACTGGGCTGGGAGGGGGGCAGTTAGGCATCAATCAGGCTAGTAGGGGAGTGGTTAGAGGGTGATCAGGCTGGTAGGCAGAAGTGGTTAGGGGCAATCAGGCAGGCAGGCAGGTGAGCAGTTGGGAACCAGCAGTCCTGGATTGTGAGAGGGCAGTCAGACATCCCTCAAGAGGTCCCAGATTGGAAAGGGTGCAGTCTGGGCTGAGAGACACAATCCCTATGCACAAATTGCATGCACCGGGCCTCTAGTTATTAATAACAGGAAAGGAACACAGGAAAGCCAAATATTATAGGCATGCCATTTGTATAGCTTTGGTAGAAAGCTACAGTTTAACACTCTTCAGGGAGACACCAGGCTTTTCCCACAGATCCCTGGGGGAAGGGACTAGAGGGCGAGAATGGACACATCCGTAGTAAAGTCTGGGTGACACAGGGAAGGTTCTTGTCTGTCAATCACACCTGGGAACAGGTCATTGGCCAAAGTAGATGTGGCCACTGCAAGTGCAGGAATATTTGAGATATTTAGTCTACTAAACAAACAAGTTCACTCTCTTGGCTCCTGGCTCTCCTGGTTTGTGCTCTTGGTCACTCTTGGTTCTCTTGAATTCACCCACATTGGCCACAGCAATGGAGAGCTCATACAATGGACTGATGGACTTCAACTAACCTAATGCTAAATTGGACCCAATTCCAACATGGAACAGAAACTGGAGAGATAGCATAAGGGCCCCACTCTCAGCACTCAGTGGGGAAAGGGATACCCCACTTCTACAATAACACTACCAAATACACCTAGAGCCACTTAATCCTCTCTATATGTAAACCACAAGGGGAAAAACATTTGAGAGAATGATGCTAGTGAGATATGCTGCAGCTTCAGGAATAAGAGCTTTAATACAACACAGACCGAGTATAAATGTTCTCATCATCCTAACATGGTGACATCCAGGACTAGGAGTGGGTCTAAGAATGTTTACAGAGTGAGTCAGATGTTTGTAGAGTGAGTCTGCCATAAAGACAGACAGACGTCTCTGCTAGAGGATCCAAAATTTCTTTTCAAGACAAACTGATTTTAAGGAAGTTCTCTGGTTTTAAGGGAAGGCCGTCTGTGAGCTTGAGAGAGGGAAACTCCCAGGAAGTACAAGAAGCCCACAAACTCAGAGACCAGATATCTAATAACCCAGAACTGAAAATGTGGGCCTGAGACAGCATAGTCAGAAGCTGGGAAAATTCCTTGGCAAATAGAATGGGGAAACTACAACAGTTCAATAGAAGGTCATCTCCTTAGAGATAACATCAGATATAACTTCTATTCCTCAGCTGTATTTCAGCTTCAGGCTTAGAAAAGTAGCAAAACCACTCCAGGACCAGCTATAATAACAAATGACCCCCTGTCCTGGTCCTGAGCAATCAGGACCCTGCAAAAGCACACCTTGGAAACTGAAAATATTCTGAAACCCTCCCCTAAGATTCCCACCCACAAGAGACAGAAAAAAAAACCCCTCAAGACAAAGATCCTGAGTGTGCTCTGCCTCTAGGGAGCATGCATATGCCCTTCCCCCACAGGCATACATCTCCTAAACTCTAAGGTCCTCAGGAGACTTGCAACTAGGGGAGTAATGGGCAGCAGTACCTTGTCCCAGGTTAACCCCCTGAACCTGTCTCCAAGGTCCCCTTTTGTTCGGTCTTCCCAGTGAGCTAAAGCAGCCCTGTCTATGCTCATTTCTTTGCTATAACATTTTTAGAGAACTAAAGTAGCCCAGCCTAGGTTCTCCTATTGCATTTTCAATGCTAAGTCCCTTTAGAATTAGACCTTTTCCCCTCTTCTTTTTCCCAATAATAGAGGGTTTCATCAGTGCCCTCAGGCCACAGAACTCTTTACCCTTTTCCCAAGAAACTAAAGATTTTGCATCATAAAGGAGATAGAAAAAATGAGTTTGGGTAGAGTTTCTCAAGTGGCAGATATTCCTCCAAATGCTCAGAGTTAAATCTTTTATTATAATTTTCTACAACCTCCCAGACAAAAATCAAAGAGTGTCTGAAAGTTAATAATAAAGGTTTGCAAAATTTATCCTGTATTACTTTAATGTAACAATTAATGACATAGTACTTAAAAATAAAAAAATACAGAACCAATCTCAGATATTTCCTCAGGAGGATGCTGTGACAACAGACAGAAATGACAAAATCCCTACAAGAAAAAAATATGTGGAAAACATAAGCTTTAAAGTCAAACAAATCATCTTAATATACATCCATAGTACACTGCATAATAAATATATAGAAACATACACACTGGAGTCAAATGCATTACCTGAACATAGTGAAGTTCAATTAAATATCAGGCTCAAAAGATATCTAGAAAAAGCCCAAAGATGCACACTTCAAAATTTCCCATGGGTCAATGGAGAAACAATAAGGAAAATTAAAAAACAACAACACATGTTATATTAAAATATTACAAATGCAGATTACATAACAGTTATGTAATAAAATGACAACAGTGTAAATCAGAGTAAGAACCACCCAAAATTCTCTTCTAGATAAAATCAACATGAGAACTGAAAAAAAATGTTAGAATCAATTATCTAGAAATTAACTGAAAGTTTATAATATTCTGGGGAGTGTTTACTCAATAAAAATAACTCATTTTAGTAAAAATATTTATATTGGGGAATTTAAACTTGCTCTAGTCTCTTCTTTTGTCAACTGAAAAACAAGAGAATGCATTTGCAGTGAATACCAGCAGACTAGCAACCTCTGAGAAAGGCAGAATGTGGCTGGAGCATTTTCAAAAATCTTATTTCCAGAGAAATGCCAGGATTTGAACTGCTCTGTGGTTCTTAGAAGACCCACTTCAAGCTTGTATATATGACATAAATCAGATTTCACCTAATGTCAAAATCTTTTTCCCAAAAACATTTATGAAAACAACTACAGAATTTATTTTTTAACTTCACAGCTGCCTGATACAATTAATCAATAGGGCAAACAATAGACCAACCAAAAAATTTAAAAGGACCATATAATTTCACCTATAAGTAGAGTCTAATGAGCAAAATGACAAACAAACAGCAATAGACTCATAGATATAAAGAGCAAACTGAGAGCTGTCAGAGGAGAGGATGATTGGGGAACTGGGTGAAAAAGGTGAAGGGATTAAGCCAAGAAAAAAAAAACAACAACAACACCTCATAGACACAGATAATAGTGTGGTGTTTACCAAAGGATTGGGGAAGGATTAAGAAGGTAAAGGGGGTATAAACGTTGTTGGAAGGCGACTTGACCTGGGATGGTAAATACACAATGTAATATACAGATGATATACTATAGCATTATATACTGGAAGGCTATATAACTTTTTTTAACCAATGTCACTCCAATAAATTCAATAAAAATTGTTTAAAAAAGAAAAGCTTTATAATCAAACTAGAGGCCCAGTGCACGATTTTGTGCACGGATGGGGTTCTCCTGGCCTGGCCCCAATTGGAGCAGATTGGGGCTGGGTCTGTTGAGAGGAGGAGACAGTAGGAGGTTAGCTGACTGGCTTGCCCCAGTCGGGGCCTGATCAGGAATGGGCCAGTGGGGAGAATGAGTGATTGGCCTGCAGGCCGTGCCCCTGATTGGGGTGGGTGTGTGTGTGGGGGGCTGATCAGGGGCGTGGCCAGCTGGGGGGAGGGGCTGTAAGAAGTTGGCCGGCTGGCCATATCCCCTGATAGGACTGGTTCGCTGCCCACAGTGGGCATCATAGCCACCTGTCATTCCAGTCATTCTGGTGGTCCAGTCGCTGGCTTTTTTTTAATATACATAAGTGTTCACATGGAGTTTTAAAAAGTTATGTCAAATGTCTGGGAATCTAAAAGGCCTCACATACTATGTGCCTGCCCAAGGCTATGCACATGCTTAGGACAGACCTGAGAAGACCCTAAACTCTCACCTCTGGCTGACCTTGAGAGTTTGTGCAAACAGGAATTGAAATGATAAGCATAGTTGTGAAACTTCCTGGCTGAGTGACAAAATGCAGTAACAGAGCCTCAGCAAAACTGAGAGACTTATTGGCGATGCATTTGAAGAATTCTCTGTCTAATCATTAACCAACCTATAAGATGAACAGAATAGAGATATCAGTGGCTACACATACCAAATAATACAAATATTAGAGGACCAGTGGAAAAATTCACAAACTAAACAACTAAAACAAATAACTAACAATAATATTTGAAAGGAGAAGAAAAGTCTGATTTTGAGTTACTACAACATATTATTTGAAGTGATCAATTTCAGTTGCTAAAAAATTACCAGACATGAAAAGACCACGAGAGTGTGGCCCAGGAAAAAGGCCACCAGTGAAAACTATATTGGGGGAAGATTGGATGTTGGATTTACAAAAAAATTACTTGAAATTTGGTACTTTAAAAAATTTCAAAGAGCTAAAGAAACATTGTGTGAATAAAGGATGTATAATAATTTCTTATTAAATACAGAATATCTATAAAGGCAAAGAACTTATTAAAATAAATAGAGGAGGACAAAATGGCAATGGAATAGACAGACTTGTTCCAAGCCTTGTCCCAGAGCAGATAGAATGAGCAGCTGAAACAAATAACACCCACCCTAATTGGCAAAGGAGACACAGCTGGTGAGACAATTTGCAGCCAGAAAAAGCAGAAGACTCCTGGAGAAAGGGAAAACCAAGGATCTGGGCAGGAGAAAGCTGCCAGACCTCTGTACCCAGAAGGTCAGAGAGAAACTGCATGGCACCGAGCTGCATCCCTTGGGACAGGCACAGTGTCTGACTGTGGAAAGGAGGTCCGAGGGACTGCTGGTGGCAGGGCATTCTAGATCTGGGTCCACAGTCACAAAAGACTGAGCCCAGAGGGGGTGGCCTGAAGGACTGACCAGAACACATAGTCCTGGCAGGAGAGGAGCTCACAGAGCCATAGTCTTTCCCCTCTCTGTGGCCTGTGCTGTGCCTCACTGAACCTAGTTCATAGGACCTTTCGGATACGGACATTCACCAGTGGCTGGGGTGCAGGAGAAGGTGCAGACTTGTGGAGTCTGGGGAGAGGCTAGGGAGAAGAGGGGGTCCTGAAGAAGTGGCAGTGAGTCTGGCCTCCAGTCATACCTGAGGCCTGGCCCTGAGCAGCCATTTCCTCCTGAAGAGATAGCCCCTCCCTTCAGTCTCCAGACAACCAATACAGCCACACCCACAATACACCCTATTTGGTACAAAAGATTAAAAAAAATCTGAATAGTCCCTGAGAGTCCAAAGGGACTGGCCTAAAGAGAAGTGTTCAGTCCCAGCAACAGGAAACAGAAACTATAGTTAGTACAGAAGACTGGGATCTTAAGCCAGCCAAAGGAACAATTCACTTTTTCATTTTTATTTTTATTTTATTTTATTATTTTGTTATCTCTTTTTTATTCCTTTATTTTCCTTTTTCTCTGTGTTGCTTTATTTTCTATTTATTTTCACAGTATTTTTCCATCATTTTATTTTATTTTGCTATTTTTTATTATTTATACCATTTTAAAATCAATTTTGATATAAATTTATTATTATTACTATTTTCTTGTTGTTCTCTTTCTTTTTATCCACACATCCTCTTTCTAGTTCCTCTATACTCATACAAGTCTTAACATTATTTTCTGTATATAAGCTCAGCTTCTACAGATTCTGCCCTCATCCTCTTTGCTGGGTGTGTTTGCATTTTTTTGTTTTATCTGTTTGTTCTGTGGTGTTTTCTCTATATATATATATATATATATATATATATATATATATATATATATCTTTTTTTTCCTTTTTATTCTTTTCTTTTTCTCTCTTATCTTTGATATCATTTGTGCTCTCTTTTCTCTCTGCTAATTCTCTTTTCTCAGGAGGTCACTAATATTGGGGTTATCAGTGTCATGACTACATTTGTGTTTTGTTCCCTTTCTGTCTTGTCTTGTCAAGGAGAATTTTATCCTTTCCTGCCCATTTCCTAGAGAGCGAGCCACATAACCAGACACCTGGAGAGGAAACTCCATCCATGACCAGATCAATAACACCCCAGACACAATTAAAGAGGCAGGAAGAAGGTAGCAGTGAGGGAGCAGTGAGGAGTGTGTGGTCATGGTGTGTGTGTGTGTGTGTGTGTGTGTGTGTGTGTGTGTGTCACATTTAGATCCTGCAGGACCTTCAGGAGCAGGCTAACTGGGCTCACCTAACTAGGCAGGCTCTGCTACCTTTGCAAACAGTATTGGGAGGCTGGCTCTTTCTTAGAGGCCTCACCTTTTTGAAGGGGAGAGTTGCTGTAACTGGGAGCCCAGCCTCACCTCCACACAGTGTGTCCTCAGATAACACCTGGGATTTTACAACCACCCCTGCCAGGGACCTACTATATCGACTGTGGTCCCACAATCACCGAGACTCCGGCCATCTTGGGTGCAGGGTTCTGTGAGTTCTGAAGCATGCTCCCCCCTGACTGATATAATGCTTTAGCCCAGGGCACTGCGACCCTGTGAGCAGAATAATGTGAGCAGCCCACTCCTATCGTGGGGGCAGCAGCCCACAAGCAGCCTGCCCCAGGCCAAAGAGCAGCAGCCTCATGTGGCCTACCCCCCTGTCCAAGGAGCAGCAGCTGTGTGAATGGCATGCTCCCCAGGCTGAGGAGCAGCAGCCATAGGAGCAGCCCACCTATGAATGAGTGGCAGCCCTGTGAAGCCTGCCACTGTCTAAGGAGCAGCAGCTGTGCACAGACTGTGCCCTGCCCTTGTCTGAGGAGAAGCAGTAACACGAGAAGCCTGCCTGCATCCAAGGAGCAGCAACTGTGTGAGCAGCTCGCACCAGTCCAAGGAGCAGCATCTCTGCAAGTAGTCTGCCCCCATCAGAGGAGCAACAGCCTCGTGATCAGCCCACCCCCATCCAAGGAGCCACAGATATGCAAGCAGCCTCTTCCCCTACCAGCCAGAGGAGCCACTACTGCTGCAAAGAGCACAGATCTGAGGAGCACTGCCAACTGACGGTCAGCTGCTTCTGTGACTACCTGAGGAACAACTGCAGCCTGAGGAGCCATTGCCACCCAAGGAGTAGCCCCTGCATGACTCAATATCTAGATCCGTTGGTGAGACCAAAAATAGGAAAGAAACCCCCAAAGGAAAGAAAAGGAGGAATTGACAGAAAGGCAGCTAAGTGAAACAGAGGCATGCAATATATCAGACAAAGAATTCAGAATAAGGGTCAGACAGTTCATAAACTGGATGAATAAAAAAATCAACAACTTATATAAGGAGCAAGAAGAAATGAAGAGTGATATAGCTGTAATAAAAACCACCATGGAAAGTTTCAACAGTTAAACTAGGAGAAGCAGAGGACCGAATTAGCAAATTACAAGATAAGGAAGCAAAATGCACCCAAACTGAACTGGAAAAAATAATAATAAAAGACAGGAGGAGAGCCTAAGAGAGCTATGGTACAATATGAAATGAAGCAACATACAAATAATAAGGGTGCAAGAACAACAGGAAGAGGAACAGGAGTTAGAAAACCTATTTGAAGAAATAATGTCAGAATACTTCCCAGATGTGGAGAAGAAAAAAATCACAAAAGCACAGAGTGCAAAACAAGATAAACCCTAAAAGACCCACACCAAGACACATGATTATGATGGCAAATGGTCAAGACAAAGAAAGAATCTTAAAGGCTGCAAGAGAGAGAGAAAGTTAGGTACAAGGGATCTCCCATTATATTATCAAATGATTTCTCAACAGAAACATATAAGGCTAGAAGGGAATGGAAGCAAATTTAAAAAGTGATGCAAAGCAAGGGATTGAATCCAAGAATGCTCTATCCAGTAAGGCTATCATCCAAAATTGAAGGGGAAATAAGGAGCTTCACAGACAAAAAAAAAAAAAAAAAGGCTTAGAGAGTTTATCACTATCAAGCCAGCAATGCAAGAAATGCTAAAGGGACTGGTGTAAAAACAAGAAATAAAGGTAAGAAGGAACACAGGCACAAAAATAAAAATGCATACAAACAAGTACCTATCAATAATAAATTTACACATAAATGGACTAACTGCTCCAATCAAAAGACATCTAGTGAGTGAGTGGATAAAAAACCATGACTCATATATATGCTGTCTATAAGAGACCCACTTCAGAACAAGGGACTCACACAGACTACAAGTGAAGGGGTGGAACAATGTCTTCCAGGCAAATGGAAATGAAAAGAAAGCTGGGGTAGCAATACTTATATCTTACAAAATAGACCACAAAGTGAAGGCCATAACAGAGAAAGAAGGCCACTTCATAATTCTAAAGGGATTGATACAACAAGAAAGTATAACCCCATAAACATATATGGACCCAATATAGCAGCACCCAAATACATTAAAAAAAAACCTGAAAAATATTAAGGGAGAGATAAAAAAAATACAATCATAGTAGGGGACTTTAATACATCACTTACATGACTGGATAAATCTCTAGACAAAAAATCAGCAAAGAAACAAAAATCCTAAATCACTCACTAGATCAGATGAACTTAACTCACATCTTCAGAACACTTCATCCCAAACCCATGGAATATATGTTTTTCTCAAGTGCACATGGGACATTTTAAAAAATAGACCACATATTGGGTCACATGCAAAGTCTCCCCAAATTCAAGAAGATTGAAATCATATAAAGCAGAGGGAAATCAAGATGGTGGCATAGGTGAACACCTAACTGCTGCCTCGAACAACATTTTAAAAACTACAACTAAAAGACAGTACGGACATCATCCAGAACCACAGAAAAGCTGGCTGAGTGAAAATTCTACAACTAGAAGGAAAGAGAGGGGCTCCCGGAGACTCAGAAGAGCTGCAAAAAGCTGAGGTATGGAGACATGCGTGTGGAGAGAAAGGGTGGTGAGGTACCTGGCTGGATTCCTCTAGCTGGAGGGGAGATGGAAATTCCAGACAGCACTGAACCACAATTCTGGGCAAGACTAATACGGGGGGTCTGGACTGTCGTGAAAAGGGAAGAGTGCACAGAAACTTAGGGGAGCTGCGAAAAGGCAAAGGTCTGGAGGCGCGTACACCATGGTGCACAGACAGAACCTCCCAACTGCACTGAACTCCACTTCTGACTGCACTGAAACCCAGTTTCGGGTGAGACCCTAGGGCACCAGACTCATACGGTCCCTGGAGCAAACAGGAACTGGAAAGGCAGAGGTCTGGTCACATGCACGTACATACAGATAGGGCTTCAGCGATTACTGAGGGACACTTGAGAACCAGGGGTAGCGTAGGGCAGGGCTGACTGGAAGGAAAGGCTGTCTCTGCTTAGGCCTGAGACTCCACCCCATTCAAGCTCAACAAAGAGGCTTTTGCAATTTTACAAGTCTTGTATCATAGGGCTGACTCCAGCATAGAAGTTCTCCCAGCACAGTGAAAATGTGGAGACAAAGGAACAGATCACAAACGAAAGAAATGTAGGAAAACAAATGGCTGGATATAGAGTTCAAAACCACGGTTATAAGGTATTTCAAGAATTTCCTAGAAAACATAGATGAATTTAGCGAGACCCAAGAAGAGATGAAAAAGGACCAACTAGAAATGAAACATACATTTAATGAAATAAAAGATATTATACAGAGACCAAACAGCAGATTAGAGGACTGCAATAATCAAGTCAAAGATTTGAAATACAAAGAAGCAGAAAACACTCCATTGGAAAAGCAAAAAGAAAAATGTATCCCAAAATGTGAAGATAGTGTAGGGAGCCTCTAGGACAACTTCAAGCATACCAACATCAGAATTATGAGTGTGCCAGAAGAAGAGAGAGAGCAAGATACTGAAAACCTATTTGAAGAAATAATGACTGAAAACTTGCCCTACCTGGTGAAAATAATAAACTTACAAGTCCAGGAATCATACAGAACCCCAAATAAAAGGAATCCAAAAAGGATCACACCAAGACACATCATAATTAAAGTACCAAGAGCAAAGGACAAAGTAAGAATATTAAAAGCAGCAAGAGAAAAACAGTTAATTACCTACAAGGGAGCACCCATACGACTGTCAGCTGATTTCTCAACAGAAACTATGCAGGCCAGATGGGAGTGCAAGAAATAGTCAACGTGATGAATAGCAAGAACCTACAACTAATATTACTCTACCCAGCAAAGCTATTATTCAGAATTGAATGGCAAATAAAGAGCTTCACAGATAAGAAAAAGCTAAAGGAGTTCATCAACACCAAACCAATATTATATGAATTGCTGAAAGGGACTCTTTAAGAAGAGGAGGAAGAAGAAAAAGGCAAAGATAAAAATACGAACAACAAATACATATCTATCAACAAGTGAATCTAAAAATCAAGTGAATTAAAAATCTGATGAACAGAATAAACTGGTAAATATAATAGAATCAAGGGCATAGAAAGGGAGTGGACTGACAATTCTCAGGGGAAGAGTAGTGAGGGGATAGCAAGGAGAGACTGGACAAAAATCTTACACCTATGGATAAGGACAATGCGGTGGAAGGTAAAAGCAGAGGTAGGGATGGAAGCTGGGTGGAGGGGAACTATTGGGAGAAAAACGAGGAACAAATATAAGAATCTGAACAATAAATATTTATTAAATAAAAAAAGAAATCATATCAAGCATCTTCTCAGACCATAATGTCATATATTAGAAATAAACTACAATAAAAAATAATCCCAAAAAATCAAACACTTAGAAGCTCAATAGCATGCTATTAAACAATGATTGGGTTACCAAAGAAATCAAAGAAGAAATTAAAAACATCCGGGAAACTGATGACAATAAAAACACAACAATCCAAAATATATGGGACACAATAAAAGCATTCCTGAGAGGGAAGTTTATAGATCTACAGACCTACCTCAAACAAACAAACAAACAAACAAACAAACACACACACAAAAAAAAAAACCACACACACACACAAAAAATGGTAGTGAATTATCTAACTCTACAACTTAAAAATTTATAAAGAGAGCAATAAGCAAAGATGAGAGTGAGCAGAAGGAAGGAGGTGCTAAAGATCAGAGCAGAAATAAATGACTTAGAGACCCAAAAACTAAAAACTAAAAACAAACAAACACAAAACAAAACAAAACAAAATACAAAAGATCAATAAAACCAAGAGCTGGTTCTTTGAAAGAATAAACAAGATTGATGAACCTCTTGTTAGGCTCACCACGAAGCACAGAGAGAGGACCCAAGTAAAGAAAATCAGAAATGAAAGTTGCGAAATAACAACAGACTCCACAGAAATACCAAGGATTGTTAAAAAATGCTATGAACAACTCTATTCCAACAAACTAGACAAAATGAAGGAAATGGACATATTCCTAGAAATATACAACCTTCCAAAACTCAATCAAGAAGAATCTAAAAATCTCAATAGGCTGATAATTATGGAAGAAATTAAAGCAGTCATCAAAAAGCTTCCAGCAAACAAAAGCAAGGGGTCAGAGGGATTCACAGGAGAGTTTTACCAAAAATTCAAGGAAGAGCTGAAAACCTATCCTCCTCAGACTATTCCAAAAATTCAAGAGGAAGGAACACTTCCAAGTCCCTTCTATGAAGCCAGCATCACCCTAATACCAAAACTAGATAAAGACAACACAATAAAAGAGAATTATAGGCCAATATCCTTCATGAACATAGATGCCAAAATCCTCAACAAAATTCTAGCAAATCAGATCCAGCAGTACATCAGAAAGATCATACACCATGACCAAGTAGGATATATCTCAGGAATAGAAGGATGGTACAATATCTACAAATCAATAAATATGATACATCACATAAACCAGTGAAGAGATAAAAATCACATAGTCATATTAATCAATGCAGAAAAATCATTTGACAAAATACAATACCCTTTCTTGATGAAAACTCACAACAAGGTGGGAATAGAAGGATCATATCTTAACATAATAAAAGGCATGTATGACAATCCCACAGCAACCTCATACTCAATGGGCAAAAACTAAAACCATTTCTCCTAAGAACAGGAACAAGATAGGGATGCCCACTCTCATCACTCCTGTTTGACATAGTATTGGAAGTACTAGCCATTGTATTTAGACAACAAGAAGAAATAAAAGGCATCCAATTGGAAAAGAAGAAATAAAACTGTTCTTATTTGCAGATGACATGATACTGTACATAGAAAACCCTAAAGACTCCATCAAAAAGTTATTAGACTTAATAAATGAATTCGGCAATATAGCAGGATAAAAAATTATAATCCAGAAATCTTTGGCATTTCTATACATCAATAGAAATACAACTTACAGAAAGAGAGATTAAAAAGCATTCCCATTTATCATCACACCAAAAAAATTAAGATACCTAGGAATAAACTTAACTAAGTAGGTGAAAGACTTATATGCAGAAAACTACAAGATACTGAAAAAAAGAGATAGAGTAAGACATAAACAGATAGAAGAACATACCATGTTTATAGAATGGTAGAATCAACATCATTAAAATGTCTCTACTACCCAAAGCACTCCCTATTAAAATACCAAAGGCATATTTTACAGACTTAGAATGAACTTTGCAAATATCCATCTGGAATAAAACAAGACCCCAAATAGCAGGGATGGCAGTTGCAGGGGGGGCCAGACTAGCAAGGGAGAGCAGTTAGGAGCTATGAGGCCGGCAAGGAAGGGCAGTTAGGGGTGACTGAGTTGGAAGGGGAGGGCAGTTGTGGGGGAAATAGGCTGGCAGGGTAGGGCAGTCAGAGGTGACCATCTTGGCAAGGAGGGTAGTTAGGGGTGACCAGGCTGATAGGGTAGTGAAGTTAGGGGCAATTGGGTTGGCAGGGGAGCAGTTAGGCATCAATCAGGCTGGCAGGGGTGTGGTTAGGGGGTGATTAGGCTGGCAGGCAGAAACCATTATGGGCAATCAGGAAGGCAGATAGGC
The DNA here is from genome assembly GCA_011751065.1 of Lasiurus cinereus. Classification (NCBI taxonomy): domain Eukaryota; kingdom Metazoa; phylum Chordata; class Mammalia; order Chiroptera; family Vespertilionidae; genus Lasiurus; species Lasiurus cinereus. Next base: position 80,059 of record JAAGEH010000050.1, read on the forward strand.
AAGCACTTGAGAGACAGCAGTCCTATCAGGATTAAGCCTTGGACAGGCATTGGACATCACTCAAAGGGTCCCAGATTGGAGAGTGTGAAGGCTGAACTGAGGGACACACACTATCCATGCACCAATTTCATGCACCAAGTCTCTAGTACACACACACACACACACACACACACACACACACACACACACAAAGGAAACAAAATTATCTCCAGTGATATCTGTATATCTGTGTTTACTATAGCATTATCCAAAATAGCTAAGATATGGGAAAAAAAACTGTTAACAGAATATAAAGAAAATATGGCATATGTATACAATTAACTATTTTTTCACATTAAAAAAAAAGGGAGTGTTGCTATTTACAACAACATGGATGAACTAAAGGGCTTTATGCTAAGTGGGAATAAACAAATCCTGGTAGATATAACTTATATGTAATACCATACATCAAATCATTGTGTAGGATAGTCATATACAGGCTACACATACACTTTTACAAATTAAATCAATGCACAGAATCAAAATGAAATGAAAAGTAATAAAAGTAATTAAAACAGCCAGAAAAATATGTATTTTTAGGATAATGAGGATATGTTGAGATTTCTCGCTAGAAACTACGTAAGAAACTAGATAAAACCTTTGAATTTTTAAAGTTGAAAGAAAAAAAAATCAAATGTTGAGAGTTTTCATCAACCACAGATCTAAATAAAATTTTAAAATATGTTCTTCAGCCCAGGGTGGCATGGCTTGGTGTTTGAGTGTTGATCTATGAACCAAGAGGTCATGGTTTGAGTCTCTGTCAGGGCACATGCTGAGGTTGTGGTCTCTATCCCCAGAGTGGGTATGCAGGTGGCAGCCAGGCAATGCTTTTCTGTCATCACTAATGTTTTATCTCTTTCTCTCCCTCTACTTGCCTCTCTAAAATTAATAAAAATATATTTTAAAAATATGTTCTTCAGGAAAAAGAAAATACAATATCACATAATATGTGATCACATAAAGTAGTGAAAAGTAGCAGGAGTATTGAATATATGGGTAACTCATAATTTTCTTTTTAAATCTAAGCATACTTGGTAATTTAAAAGAAATCCTTTGTAATAGAAGCCTAATATGCTAAGAGTCCAGTTCAACCAATCAAAGCATAATATGCTAATGGCTATGCTAAGGCCACTCAACTGATTGCTATGACATGCACTGGCCACCAGGGGGCAGACAGTCAAACAGTCAACCAGTCACTATGACATGCACTGACCAACATGGAACAGAAACTCCAACTGGCTGGTTAGCTTGCTGCTGGGGTCTGACTGATCAGGACTGAGCAAGATGAGCCCTCCCATGGTCCCCCCCAGCTGCTCAATCTCTGCACCCCTTCCCAGCTCCCATCATGCACAATCTCACAATCTGGAACCTCTAGGGCAGCGTTTCTCAACCTGTGGGTCGCAACCCCTTTGGGGATCCATCGACCCCATCATAGGGGTCGCCTAAGACCATCAGAAAACACATATTTACATTATGATTCACAACAGTAGCAAAATTACTGTTAGGAAGTAGCAAAGAAAATAATTTTATGGTTGGGGGTCACCACAACATGAGGAACTGTATTAAAGGGTTCTGGCTTTAGAAAGGTTGAGAACTACTTCTCTAGGGGGATGTCAAAGAGCCGGTTTTGGCATGATCCCAGAGGCTAGGCTGAGGGACCCCACTAGTGCATGAATTCTTGCACTGGGCCTCTAGTATTTGAATAATGTGTTCTGGAGTTTATAGCATAGGGATAATATATTTAGGGCAACAGCACAAAGAATAGGAAAATGTAAAAATTACATTATTTAACATCTTGCATATATGGCATCATATAATATTAGAGGCCCAGTGCACAAATTTGTGCACCATTGGCGGCCCTGAGCCTGACCTGCAGGATTGGGTCAAAACTGGTTATCTGACATCCCCTGAGGGGTTATGGATTATAAGAGGGCACAGGCCAGGCTGAGGGAACCCATGGGTGCATGATTGGGGCTGGGGAGGAATTTGAGAGGTTGGCCAGCTGAGGAGGGACCCCTGGAAGGCTCCAAGGCATGTCTGGCCTCTCTCATTCAGTCCTGATCAGTCAGACCCCAGCAGCATGCTAACCTACTGGTTGGGGCATCTGCCCCCGGTGGTCAGTGCATGTCATAGCAAGCAATAGAGTGGCCTTAGCAAATCATTAGCATATCATGTTTTGATTGGTTGAATGGATGACCAGATGACCAAACACTTAGTATTAGGCCACTCAACTGATTGCTATGACAGTTAAAGATCTTTTATAAGTAAAGATCCACATGGTGAAACAATGATATATAGATAACAAAATAGAAAAAGAAAATTGAATGTAGAAACAAATATCAATAAATAAATATTCAGTAATTCAAAAGAAGTAAGGAAATGAAATGTGACTCAAGCTGATACACTCCCACATTTCTGGGCTGAAAGGTGCCAGTAGTTTTGCTCTGTGAATGATCAGTTCTGTCTGTTATATTTTTTTATTGAGGATTTCTGGGCTATGCAGCTTCCAGGTTTCTGACACTAGAACTTTAAAAGGATACACTCAAGCGTATTAAATTTTGAAGAATTTATTTGAGTAATGATTTGAGCCAGGTGGGATAAAAAAAAATGTTTAGGGGCACTCTGTGAATGGTAGCTAGGGCAGAAGTATTTATAGGAAAGAAATGGAAGCATAGAAACTTTTTAAACTGCCTATTCTTTAAATAGGGAAAATCTTTATTTGAGGAAATCTGTTTTATTTATTTATTTTTTTTGGCTACTTATGATTTGTTGTTCTTGAGTTTCATTTTTTTGAGAAAATCTAGTTGCTGTTTATGAGTTGTCATTCTTAAATGTTGCTTTTTCAGATTCTAGTGCACTGATTCTGCCTTATGTTTTGATTTGCTTATACAGGTGACTAACAGCCCTAGAGCCAATCCAGTCTAATGGCCTTCTTGTTTCACTACTCTTACAGTATCTATATATATAAAAGGCTAATATGCAAAGTGTCCCCTCAGGAGTTCATCTGGGAGACTGGGAGTTTGATCGGTTGCCATGACATGTGCTGACCACCAGGGAGAAGCACAGAACAAAGAAAGGCACTGGCTGGCAGCTGGCAGCCAGGGAGGGAGGCCTTGGTCAGCAGCCAGCAGCCAGAAGGAAGGCCCCAGAAGGCCCTGATCGGCCATGATCGCCAGCAAGGACTGGAAACTCAAACTGTGCATGAATTTTGTGCACCAGGCCTCTGGTATAGATATAAAATATATGACATAAAGTCAGCAATCAGCTGAAATAGTTATTTTATTTAGATGATTCTTCCCAAACTTCCCACCACTTCACATTAATATATACAGATATATCCCTCTTATCTTCTGCTGTCATCCATGATTTCTATACTTTCTTCAGGATGTACCCTTGATTAATGCCTAGTATGGCCTGACATTTACTCATATAAAAGTTGAGAAATATATCTGTATAATTACTATAATATATCACATATGATCATATATATTATATATACAGAATACACAAAGAATGTTCTGCGGTTGAATATGAACATTTTCACAAAACATCAACATCATACACAGCTACTGTGAGATAAGTGTGGGTCAAGACAAAAACAAAACCATATTTTAGTCATGTCCGATTACAAATAAAATGTAAACATTTTCTAAGGCAGAAAAAAAAGGGCAAATATGCCCTTAATGGACAAATAGGAGTGGGTATTTCTTCTTGACCAATTTTAGCTTCGAGTTTTTCCAGTCTTCCCTTTCTCTAGATAAGATTTACTAAAATACACAATTATAGAATTACAGTCTACTTTCTGACCACATCCAAAACAGAGCAAAGGCCTACCTCCTCAAACCTCCCCAAAAAACCCTTACCAGAGCTGAAATCATTTAAAGCCTTTCTAGCACATTCTTCCTGAGATGCCCCATGGTTTCCCATGGTGTGTGCTCTCCCTCACTGCAGTGATTCATAATTCTTACTTGTTTAACTACAGGTGTGTTCCCCATGGTCTTTGGCATTGAAAGAAGATCAGCTCTTCTCAACTAAGGAGTTTCTTCCCAGTACCTATAGCTTCCACAAATATATTTAGGTAAATCTTAGAAGATTGGAGACCTTCATAAGTCCTGTTATATCCCCAAATCAAAGCCATTGTTTTAGTAAAATGTATGGTTATCAGAATAAACTGGAAGTCCATAAAAAAAAAGGAATCCTTTACATGTTTAATAATTTTTAAAAAGCACTGGGTAACCAGAAATTAAAAAGAACAAGACAGATAGAGGAGGCCTACTGTGAGATATGAAAGTGCATTCATCATAGTCTGTCACAGTAAAAATGACTTTCATAATTGCATAAATACAATTCAAAAAATGTAAATAGGTATTGCATACTTCATAGGAGAAGCATTTCATGCCCTGCATAATTGCTATATGCTTTGCTACACACAATTTGAAGTAAACAATTTAAAGTTTAATCATGCAATGGCAATGTAAAAATTATTATAAATAAATCAGGAAACAAATTTTATCAACAACTTTTCACTGAAGGTATTACTTGTAATGGAATTGTAGTCATCAATTAAAATGAGATTTTATGTTCTGAATGTTGTAATTTTGATGCCCTTAGCTTAATATTTTTAATCCTCTTTATCATTTATAGCCTGTATATTCATATCCTCCTTTAGGAGGTTAATCTGATAATTAAATAAGATTAGTATATGAATATGCAACCTCTCTAAAGAAAATTATTTTATTGTTGTCTTCAATCATTATTTCACATATATTTCATTTTATTGTTCAATAATAGAACAAAATTATGATAGGTTCCATTACAGAAAAACAAATCTAGAATTAATGAATTCTTAATTTTTTACTTACTGTTATCTCAAAAATTATTCCTTTAACATGAATGTATTTTTCAGTTATCATATATGGCCATACCAATTTAAGGACATGGTAATTTAAAACCCCTACATTATTATTTCTGGTTTGTAACATAAAACAAAACTATGCCAATTTGAAATATTAAAGACTAAATGCCTTCAATTTAATTCTGTTTGTTTACAGCAGCTAAGCATTTTTTAAACTTTGCTTTCAATTAAGATTTTTTATTGTTATCTTTTTCATCATAATAAGGCAAATGTGACATTTTTCTTTTCTTTTCTTTTTTCTTTCTTTGGTCATATTTCTAAGTTTGATGTTTCTTAGTCAAAATTGTTTGTTGGTCTAAATTTTGCTCAAGACCATTGTTCTCCTTATATCACACTGATTTTTTTCTGCTAGTATTTTCTCAGAAATTGTGAACAAGTATGTCAGGGAAATGAAGAGGTGAAGGGAAGGGTACAGGAGTTAATAATGGATATAATAATGAGAGGATAAAAATATACTAAAATAAAGCAGTACAGTGAAAAGATTTTGCTTTATAAATTAACATAATTGAATATAATCTGACTTGGTACTAAGGTAAATGAAAATAGCCTTATAATTTTAAATTGTTAAAAAAAGAAAATATTTTTAATCATGTACCTGCTGCTTTATACCTTCCTTCTCACTTGACCTTATTTTGTGTGGAACTGTCACCTGCAGAAATATTCCTTCAGAATCTGCAGAAAGAAAAAGGAGTTTTGCCATGTTTTTTGCAACAGCAATCATCTCAGCGAAGCCTGGGTTCTTAGCTGAGTCCACGGTGGGGTCTAAAACTGTCGATAAATTTATTTCTATTTGCCCTCCCTCCTTCTTGGCCCAAAGCTTTCACCACAATGACACTGAACGTGGCTAAGATGCAAATAAACACATGTTGGACCCTGCCGTTTTCCAGGACCACCTTTTCCCTTTACATGGAACCACGTGGGATGGTTCCCTCTGCACTTGAGGTATAAATTGAGAGCAGCACGCATGCCCTTACACCCAATGGACACGGTCACTGAGCCAAGAAGACCAGCTGAGCCTCAGCCCCTGAGACCTTGGAGAAAGGACTCCTTGGCTAACACCATCAGTCACCTGCTCTGCTCTGATGTCTGGGATGGATGGGAGTGGGAGGGTGGGGAGCTTAGGGGGGTAGGTCCGGTGTGTGTGTGTGTGTGTGTGTGTGTGTGTGTGTGTGTGTGTGTGTGGCAGGAAGGGAGAGAGGGAGGAGTTACACAGAGGAAGGAACCAGCAAGGGATCCCGAAAGGGGGCAATATGGATCCCAGGGCTACAGGAACTTGTTCTCCAAAGAGCCCGGCGCTGCTCAGAGGTCCAAAGAGAAGGGAGTCCAGGCTCCCGTGGTCTTACCCATGTGGGCATGCAGCCTTCCGAGCTCAGTGAGCAGTGCCAGGAGTAGGATCATGGCTGGGCCGGAGCTCAGGAACACAGCCAAGGCGGCAAGCCGTTGGGCAACTCTGCGGCTCGGGAACACAGCAGAGACTGAGAGCGGTTGGGTAACCCTGGGGCTCGCGAGCCAAGAGCACTCAAGACTAGACAGCCCTGGTGCGCAGGGCCCTGCGGTGAGGACTGCAGGCACTTTCTGCCTTAGTTCACCGGGAGGGATCCTGATAGGCTGGGCAACTGCCACCGGTTTGACAAAGGAAACCTCAGCCAGGAGCCTTTGCGTTTGGGCACAGGTGGATTGTGGTGGGTAAATTCATATTGTTTGCACCCTTCACCATTGATATAGGGGCAGATAAACATGCGAGGCTTTTTTCTTTTTCTATTTTATTCTTTCATCTTTTATTTAAAATTTTTATTTGTTTTCTTTGATGTTTTTTTTAACTTGTTCCATGATTTTTTTTTCTTGATTCTATTTTTATATTTTAACATTATTTTATTTTATCTTATTTTATTTTTCTTTCTTTTCTTCTTATCCATTAATTCTTTCTACCTCCTCTATATTGAACTGAGGTCCTCCCCCTATTCATTCAATTCCTTAACCCTACTTTCTGTATTAAGCTCTGCTTCTACTGATTCTCTCCCATCCCCCTTTTTTTCTGGATATTTGTTGTTTGCCTTTTTTTTTTTTTTTTTGGTTTATCTGTTTGTTTTGTTGTGTTTTCTACCCATATATTTTCTTCTTCCTTTTTCTTGTTTTTCTTTTCTCTCTTACATTTTTTTTCTTTTCTTGTGTCATTTTTGCTATTTTCTCTCTCCTAAGTCTCTTTTCTCTGGCGGTCACTTATATTGGGGTTATTGGTGTTGTGAGTGCAATCATGTTTTGATCCCTTTGTGTTGTGTTTTGCCAAGTTGTATTTTATGCTGTTCGGTCAACATGGTAGAGAATGAGCCACATAACCAGACATGCTGAGAGGAGACTCCATCCATAAATGGGACAATAACACTCAAGACCCAACTACACCAAGAGAACCCAAATATCCAAAATAGGGGGCATCCCTATATACCTAGCCCAAAAGACTGGAAAGATTACACCACTGAGTCCCATAAAATATGTACTCTATAAGTAGAACCCAATTTCTTGGTGGCTTAGCACTTTGATCTAATGCATAGAATCAATAAAAAAGGAACAGCAAAAATGGTGAGACAAAGAAACAACCCAGATTCAAAAGAAAAGGAGGAATCATCAGAAAAGGAAATTAAAATGGTGGCAAGTAATTTGTCAGAGAAAGAATTCAGAGCAATGGTTATAAGGACCCTGAAAAGAATGGAAGGCAAATTCAACAATATGTGTAAGAATCAAGAGGAAATAAATAGGAATCAATAGGAAATGAAGAATGACATAGCTGCAATAAAGAACACAATGGAAAGTTTCAATAGTAGACTAAAAGAAGCTTGGGACCATTTCAATAAGTTAGAAGATAAGGTGGAAAAACAGCCAAGCATAGCAGCAACTGGAAAGAAAACTTAAAAAGCAGGAGGAGAGCCTAAGGGAGCTTTGGGACAACACAAAACAAAATGACAACTGCATAATATAGGTATCAGAAGGAGATGAAGCAGAGCAAGAAATATAAAAACTGTTTAAAGAAATAATGACATAAAACATCCTTGATGTTGGGCAGAAAAAAGCCACACAAGTCCAAGAAGCACACAGAGTCCCAACCAAGATGAGCCCAAAAAGACTGACCAAGACACATCATAATTACATTAGCAAACATCAATGACAAAGTGATAATCTTAAACCCCTCCAGAGAGACAGAAAGTTACCTCCAAAAGATCTCCCATTAGACTTATCAACTGATTTCTCAACAGAAACACATCAGGCCAGAAGGGAATGGAATGAAATATACAAAGTCATGCAAAGCAAGGGTCCTGAATCCAAGAATACTGTACCCAGCAAGGTTATCATTCAAAATTGAAGGGGAAAACAGGAGCTTCACAGACAAAAAAGGGCTAAGGGAGCTTATTAACACCAAGTCAGCAATGCAAGAAATGTTAAAGGGATTGCTGTAAAAAGAGTAAGTGGCAAGGGAAGAAGGAACACAGGTGTAAAGAATAAATATTGCAACAAACAAGTACCTATCAATAATAACCTTAAACATAAATGGATTAAATACTCCAATCAAAAGACATAGGGTAGCTGAATGGATAAGAAAACATGACCCATATATTTGCTGTCTACAAGAGACCCACGTCAGAACAAAGGACTCATACAGATTGACAGTGAAAGAATGGAAAAATATTTTCAGGTAAATGGAAATAAGAAAAAAGCTAAGATAGCAATACTTATATCTGACAAAATAGACCTCAAAGTGAAGACCATAACAAGAGATAAGGGGAACTATTTCATAATACTAAATAGAGCAATTCAATAAGAGGTTATAACTCTGGTAAGCATATATGTTCCCAATACAGCAGCACCCACATACATATAAAACAAAATTTCTGCAAGATATCAAGGGAGAGATCAACAGTAATACAATCTTAGGAGGGGACTTTAATACCCTATTGACACCAATGGATAAATCCACTAAACAAAAAATCAGCAAAGAAACAGCAATCCTAAATGACTCACTAGATCAGATGAAACTAATTGGCATCTTCAAAACATTTCACTCCAAAGCTACAGAATATACATTCTTCTCAAGTGCACACAGGACATTTTTGAAGATAGACATCTATTTGGAAACAGGAAAATCTCTTCAAATTCAAGAATATATAAATCATACCAAGCATCTTCTCAGATCACAATGACATAAAATTAGAACACAACTAAAATAAAAACAATAAAAAGCAATTAAAGACCCGAAGGCTAAATGGCATGCTATTAAACAATTATTGGGTTTCAGAAGAGATCAAAGAAGAAATAAAAAGCATCATGGCAACACGTGATAATGAAAACACAACAATCCAAAATCTATACGAAACAGTGACAGCAGTCCTGAGAGAGAAGTTCATAGCTCTACAGGTCTACTTCAAAAAAAAACAAAACAAAAAAACAGAAATAGCATAAAAAATTATCTAATCCTATAACTTGAAGAATTAGAAACAGAGCACCAAGAAAAGCCCAGAGTAACCAGAAGGAAGGAAATAAAAAAGATCTGAGCAGAAATAATGGACATAGAAACAAACAAACAAAAACAATACAAAAGATCAATAAAACCAAGAGCTGGTTCTTCAAAAGGATAAACAAGATTGATAAACCTCTAGCCAGGCTCACCAAAAAACTAAGAGAGAGGACCCAAATCAACAAAATTAGAAATGAAAGAAGTAAAGTAACAACTGACCTCACAGACATACAAAGGATTATACAAAAATACTACAAATAACTCCATTCCAACAAACTGGACAACCTAGATGAAATGGACATACTCCTAGAAAAATGCAAGCTTCCAAAACTCTATCAGGAAGAATAAAAAATTGGAATAGGATGATAACTACTAATGAAATTGAAACAGTAATCAAAAAAACTTGCAGCAAACAAAAGCTCTGGACCAGACTGCTACACAGGGGAGTTTTACCAAACATTCAAACCTGTCCTCCCTATATTATTCTAAAAAATCCAAGAGGAAAAAAACACTTCCTAGCTCTTTCTATGAAGCCAGCATTACCCTAATCCCAAAACAATGTAAAGACACTACAAGAAAAGATAATTACAGGCCAGTATTCCTCATGAATATAGATGCTAAAATCCTCAACAAAATTCTAGCAGATCTGATCTAGCATTCATTAGAATGATCATATACCATGACCAAGTGGGATGCAAGGCTGGTACAATATCCCCAAATTAATAAGCATGATATATCACATAAACAAATTGAGTGACAAAAATCACATAATCCTATCAATCGATGTAGAAAAAGCTTTTGACAAAATTAACACTCTTTTCTGATAAAAATGCTCAGCAAAGGAGAATAGAGGAATCATACCTCAACATAATAAAAACCTTATATGACAAACCTACTGCCAATGGGCAAAAAATAAAGGCTCTTCTCCTTAGAATAGGAACAAGAAAGGGATGCCTACTTTCACTATTCCTGTTTGACATAATACTGGAAATACTAGACATAGTGGACCAACAAGAAGAGGAAATAAAAGGCATCCAAATTGGAAAAGAAGAAGTAAAACTGTCTTTATTCATAGATGACATGATATTGCAGATAGAAAATCCTAAAGTCCATCAAGAAACTACTAGATTTAATCAATTAATTCAACAATGTAGCAGGATATAAAATAACAACCAGAAATCTATGGCTTTAAAAAACAAACAAACCATTAATGAACTCACAAAAAGAGAAACTAAAAAAACAATTCCATTTACCATTGCAACAAAAAGTTAAGATACTTGCCGAGACCGGTTTGGCTCAGTGGATAGAGTGTCTTGCGGACTGAAAGGTCCCAGGTTTGATTCCGGTCAGGGGCATGTACCTTGCCTGTGGGCACAACTCCAGTAGGGGGCCTGCAGGAGGCGGCTGATAGATGTCTCTCTCTCATCGATGTTTCTGACTTTCTATCCCTCTCCCTTCCTCTCTGAAAACTCAATAAAATATATTTTTTAAAAAAATTAAGATACCTACAAATAAACTTAACTAACAAAGTAAAACACCTGTACTCAAAGAAAATTATAGGACACTGAAAAATAAGAGAGAGGAAGACATGAACAAATGGAAGAATATACCCTGTTCATAAATAGGCAGAATAAACATCATTAAAATGTGCAAAACAATCTATAGATTAAATGCAATCTTCATTAAAATACCAATGGCATATTTAGAAGATATAGAACAAACTCTCCAAAAATTCATATGGAACAAAAAAAAGACCCCAAATAGCCACAACAATCCTGAGAAAGAAAAACAAAGTTGGAGGGATCACAATACCAGATACCAAGCTATATTACAAAGCCACTGTTAGCAAAACTTCCTGGACTGGCAAAAGAACAGATATGTAGACCAATAGAACTGAACAGAGAATCCAGAACTTGACCCAAGCCATTATGCTCAATTAATATTTGACAAAGGAGACAAGAGTATGCAATGGAGTCAAGACAGTCTCTTTAATAAATAGTATTGGGAAAATTGGACATACATAAGCAAAAATATGAAATTATACCACCAACTTCCACTATACACAAAAATAAACTCAAAATGGATAAAGGATTTAAATATAAGATGGGAAATCATAAAAAATCTTAGAAGAATCCACAAACAGCAAAATATCAGACATATTTCATAGAACTGTCTTACTGATACAGCGCCTGGACAATGGAAACTAAGGAGAAAATAAACAAATGGGACTATATAAAAATTAAAAGCTTCTGCATAGCAAAAGAACCATCAACAAACCAACAAGAAAGCCCACTGCATGGAAGAACATATTTGCCAATGTTATCTCAGATAAGAGTTTAATCTCCAACATTTACAGGGAGCTCATACAACTTATGAAAAGTAAGATAAACAATACAACAAAAAAAAATAGGCAAAGCACCTAAATAAACGTTTTTCAAAAGGGGACATTCAGAAAGCCAAGAGACATATGAAAAAATGCTTCAAGCCGGAACAGGTTTGGCTCAGTGGACAGAGCATCGGCCTGCAGACTGAAAGGTCCAGGTTCAATTCTGGTCAAGGGCATGTATCTTGGTTGCGGGGACATCCCCAGTGGTTGGCATGCAGGAGGCAGCTGATCGATGTCTCTCTCTCATCGATGTTTTTAACTCTCTATCCCTCTCCCTTCCTCTCTGTAAAAAATCAATAAAATATATTAAAAAAAAGAAATCAATAAAATATATTAAAAAAAAGAAAAAATGCTTCAAGTCACTAATCACTTGAGAGATGCAAATAAAAATGACAATGAGGTATCATCTTACACCTGTCAAAATGGATATCATCAACAAATCAACAAATGACAGTGCTGGCGAGGATGCAGAGAAAAAGGAACCCTCATGCATTGCTGGTGGGAATGCAGACTGGTGTAGCTGCTGTGGAAAACAGTATGGAGTGTCCTCAGAAAACTAAAAATGGAGCTCCCATTCGACCTAGTAATCTGACTGCTAGGAATATATCAAAAAAAAAATAGAAACACTGATCAGAAAGCATATATGCATCCCTATGTTCATAGCAGCACAATTTACAATAGCTAAGACTTGGAAATGGTATAAGTGCCCTTGAGCAGATGAATGGACTGAAAACTGTGGTACATATACACAGTGGAATACTACACTGATGTAAAAAAGAAAGAGCTCTTACCATTTGCAACAGCATGTGGATGGGCCTGGACAGCATTATTTTAAGTAAAATAAGCCAGTAGAAGAATGATAAATATCATATGATCTCACTCATTTTTGGAATATAATGAACAACATAAACTGATGAACAAAAATAGAGCCAGATTCATAGAACCATTGAACAGATCATCCAACTTTAGAGATGAAGGCAGGGAAGAGAGGGGTAAGAGATCAATCAAAGGACTTGAATGCATGAATATGAACATAACCAATGGGCAGAGACAGTATGGGGATGAGGGCATATACTGGGGAGGGAGTGCCTGGGGAAAGATCAATGGAGGAAAAAAAGGAGACTTACGTAATACTTTAAACAATAAAGAATTTTTAAAAAATGAAACCCAGAAAAAATATACAACTATTACATTTTCCAAATATCTCAACACACTTCCCTCATCCTCAATTATATTCCATAGATCAGGTGATTAATGGATCAGGTTTTTCTGTTTAGATGATGAGCATGTTTTTGAACTAGATGGAGGTGGTAGATGCACAACATTGTGAATATACTAGATGTCACTAAATTGTTCACCTGAAGATGATTAAGTTTATGTTTATGATTGTCCCCTGAACTTTTTAAAATGGCTCTAGTGAAATCTCTCAGAGTTTAATATTTACTTCCTCATCAATGGGATATATATATATATATATATATATATATATATATATATGGCTAATATGCAAAGTGTCCCCTCAGGAGTTCAACTGGGAGATCAGGAGTTTGATCACTTGCTATGACATGTGCTAACCATCAGGGGTCAGAACGAAATGAAGGAAGGCCATGGCTGGCAACTGGCAGCCATCAGCCAGGCAGCCGGAAGCGCTGATTGCTGGCCAGGCCTAAGGATGCTACCACTGCATGGCCTCTAGTAACTTATATAAACTCTGCATATTTGTTTTTCAAATTTTGATTCTTGGGGAATAATTGCACTCCTGAAATGCTGGGCAAATTCAGATGCTAGTCTTTACCATATTTTTATTTATTTATTTATATTTTTATTTTTTTAAATATTTTTATTGTTTTTGTACAGAAAGGAAGGGCGATACAAAGTTAGAAACATCGATGAGAGAGAGACATCGTTCAGCCGCCACCTGCACACCCCCTACTGGGGATGTGTCTACAACCAAGATACATGCCCTTGACCGGAATCGAACTCGGGACCCTCCAGTCCACTGAGCCAACCGGTTTTGGCTTACCATATTTTTAAATGTTGCTTACTGGACATCTTTTTCATTTGAAGTGATTTTTCTTGCAGGACCTACTCGACCTCTATTATGAGAGGATTATCTATCATGAATCTGCTTCTGACTCAGGATGATAATCAGAACACTTCTTAGACATAAGGAATAGAACAGTGGTGGAAATTTAACTTAGCCAGATAAGTCATGGTTTCTTCCATTACCACGGTCTGAGGCAGATGTTGGAAAAGAAAGGATCTCTGTAGTCTTGTGAAATTTTGTACTATGGACTAGAAAAGCCAGGAGGAGCAATGAGCTATCTCTTGTTTGAGACCGGCCAACAAAATCATGAGGATATTCAATAGTTGTATAGAATAATAATTTCATTGTTCTGTTTTCAAATCCTCACATAACCATGAAGTTAGACTAAGCTTTTATGTAAGCTTCATAAGTATTTGTGTTTTCCTTTGCTTGGCCATTTACCAAGATGCAACTGGCCAATTGTTATTATACAGTACCAAGGGGTGCGGAGTGTGAGAGAAACATCAATGTGAATCAGGCACATCAATTGGTTACCTCCAGCACATGGCCATACCAAGGCCAGAGATCAAACCTGCAACACAGTTACATGCCTTTGACCAGTAATCAAACTGCAAACCTTCAGTGCCTGGGCCAGTGTTCTAACCACTGAGAACATTGGCCAGAACCCAGTTATAATTTTTAAAAATATATTTTTATTATTCTCAGAGAGAAACGAGAGGGAGAGAGAGATAGAAACATCAATAATGAGAGAGAATCTTTGATCAGCTGCCTCCTACATGCCCCACACTGGGGATCAGGCCCATAATCTAGGCATGTGTCCTAACTGGGAATCAAACCATGACCTCATGGTTCATAGTTCAACAGGCAACCACTGATCCACAGTGGCTAGGTAACAATTACAAAATGTTTAAGTACATTTAAACATATCTGAGTACTGGTTAGAAACACATTTACTGTTTTGTTTCCACAAAATAGCTCTTTAGACTATTGTCCTCTATATCTTTGCAATTGGATTTATGTCTATCTAAATTGAAATTTTTACTTTTAAAATGGTATAAATTCACCTAATTTCAGAAAAGGACTGTTGGGAACTAGCCTAACTTAAAATAAATGAAGAAGAAAATAGTATTTTATGCAATAGCCAAATTGAAAGAGAACAGAGGATAAGACACTTGTGAACATTTGGATGATAGCAAAAGCCAAAGTCCATTATATAACACACAATAAAATTAATGTAAACTAACATAGTACACTTAGCTGCTTCCCTGAAACCCTCCTAGCAACATGTACTGTGAAATTTCACTCAACTAAATGTAGTGATTTTCTGCATTTTAAAGAACTGTCCTTTGGGATGTAGGTAAAGGGCAATGAGCTATTCAGAAAATCTTAATTGCTCAATTCTACTAATTTGGAGACAAAGGTCAATATAATATAGACATTTCTCTGGAGAGGACATACAGAGGGTCAACAGACATATGAAAAGACCCTATAGATACTCTTTATCAGATTATGTTTTCTTCACTCCTAGAGTGTATGGAGCTTCTGTACATGAATGTATATTGACTTTTGTCAAATGTTTTTCCTCCATCTATTTAGTTGATCATTTATACTATATAGTTGTTGTGTAATAGTCTGCTAATATGGTAAACTATATTGATGTTTTTCTAAGGTTGAGTCAACTTTGTGTTTCCTGAAAAAAGAAATACATACTTGGTCTTGATGTTTACTATTTTTGTATATTATGTTTGCTAAAGTTGATTTTTATTGATTGAATTTGATTTGTTAAAATGCTGTTTACATTTGTTTTGCATCTATGTTTATGAAGCATATGGATCTGTAATTTTCTTGTCTGTTTCTTAGCCTGGTTTTGTTAACAGGTTAATGCTGGCCTCATAGAATGAATGTAGAAGTGTTTCATTTCCTTCAATTATGTTGAAGATTTTGAGTGGAATTGTGTTGTTTCTTTCTGTAATGTTTAATAGATTCACCAGTGAAGCTATGTGGACTTCAAGATATTTTTCTAGAAAAGATTTTTGCTAAAATTTTAGTTTCTTTAATATATATACATAAAATACTATACTCAACAACTGAAAAATATACATTTTAAATATGTATAAAAGCAACCTAGTACATATATATACTCAAGTTCTTCTTGAGTAAGCTTTAATAATTTCTGTCTTTCAAAGAATTTGACAATTTCATGTGTTTTTAATTTTATTGGCATGAATTTCTGTCAGCATCCTTTTATTGTATGAAGTATCAGTAATTTTGGATATTCTCTTATTCCCAATACTGGCAATTTATGTCTTTTTTTCCTCAACAATCTGTGTATATATGTATAAATTTATCAATCTTCCCTAAAATAATGCATTGTGTTTCACTTATTTTATATACATTATTGGGCAAGAGTAGATTTATAGTTATTTGTATAGAAAAAGACACAGAGGTTATGATTATTACAATAGCTTTAACTCTTTGTTTTGCATAGTCACAACTGTAAACCTACTTTAGGCCACTCCTGTATATTGTTTCTCTGTTTTCTATTTTGTCATTGTTGTTGTTTTAGAATAAATTTCTTTTTCAGAGCAGTTTGAGGTTCACAGAAAAATTGAACACAAGTACTTAAGTTCCCAAATCCCTTTCAATCCTCTATATGCACAAACTCTCCTACTACTATCAATATTCTGTACCATAGTGACACCATTATTACAATTGAGAACCTACATTAACTTATCATTATCACTAAAAGCCTATAGTTTACAATAGGCTTCACTCTTGGTGTTGTACATTTATTTGATTTTGACAACTGTATACTGGTTATGTACTCATCATTATATTACCAGACATAACATAATAGTTTTTTCTCTAAAAGTAATCTGCAAAAAAAAAAAAAAGTAATCTGCACTCTGCCTATTCATTCCTCCCTCCCTGTGACCCTGGCAACCACTAACATTTTTCTTATCGACATAGTTTTGAATTTGAAAAATTTCATATAGTTGAAATCATATGATATATAATCTTCCACATAGAACTTTTTTTCACTAAATAACATAATATACATTTAGATTTCTCTATGACTTTTCCTGGCTTTGTGGCTCATTTATTTTTTTAACACTGAATAATATTCTATTATCTGGATTCAACACTCACCTACTAGGTTGCTGTTATACATATTTAAAATGTATATTTTTCAGTTGTTGAGAACAGTATTTTCTATATCAAGTAGGCCATATATGTTCATTATACTCTTTAAATCTCTCACTATATTTGATGATTTCTAAAATTCTTTTTTCCCTGACATTAATTGATTAGGTGTATTCAATTTATATATTTTGAAGCTATGTTAAAAGTTACAAAAATATTTTTGTGTCATGGATAATGTTTAGTGTCAATTCTACTAGGCTAAGGAATGCTCAGATAGCTGGTAAAACATTATTTCAGGGTGTGTCTATGGGGGTGTCTCTGGAAGATATTACATTCAATTTGGAGACTTGAATAAAGATCATTCTCATCAATGCTCATAAGCATCATCTAATCTCTTGAGACTTATAAATCAAAAAGGCAGGGGAAGGGTGAATTCACACTATGCAGAGATTTCTAGACAATGGCACTTCTGGTTCACATATTTATATATAAGTTCCACCCTCATCCCCATTATTAGACTTTCATGGTTCTCTAGTTGGCAGATGAAAGATTTGGGGACTTCTTGGCTTCCATAACCATATAAGTCAATTCCTATAATAAACCTCATAAAATCCTTGTTAATACAAATTTGGTAATTTTAAGGATGAGATTTATGAAATGGTATTACGATTTCCAGAGCTATTTCTTTAATCCTATTAAATGTAAATATGATGACTTTTTCAGTAGTGGAGTACTGATAGTCAATGGCATGAACTATTTACATAGATATACAAAAATATCTGCATTGAATACACCTAATCAAACACCTATAAGAAACAAGAAACCAATTGCTTAGGCACTGAAGGTTTTCAGGTTTGTGTCTTATACTATGTTCTCTTTGCAAAACTAAAGAATATTAACAACACTGGTTGGTTGCTCCTAAAGATGAGCTGAAGGATTTGAATTCCCAGGTAAGGCATTTAATAAATTGTCTAAGAACTTCTAGGTATGCCATTAGGAAATATTTATCTCCTATAGCTGGAGTCTCAAATTGCTGAAAATTAAATGAAGAATCTCATCCTGTGATTGGCTGAGCTCTCAGCATCACAGGATATTTACTGTGAAAGTGGGAGCATTAATTGGTAAACAATGGGATCCTTTAAGTTCATTTGGGGATGTTTGGGAAGACTCTGATGAAGTTGAGGAAAATGAGCCACTAAATTTTGATGAGTCTTCCTCTTTGGAGAGGCTTCTCCACCTATAGTGGAACTGGCCTCCTCATCTTTAGCAACAGTATCCTCCCAAATCCCAGTGGAAGTGTTCCCGCCGAGTGCGGTATCAGCTTTTCCACCTCCATATAGGGAGATTAACCCTGAATGGTAATGATCTCTCCTCAGGCAGTTGTCTGAAAGATACTATTGATTATTTTCAAGAATCATCCCCACCAACCTTCTTTCATTTTAGGCCTATAACTAGACTTAAGTATCAGCAGATCCTTAAAGAGGAAGTACAAAGTGTGACACTTAAATAGGATTAGTTGAATTTTCTAATTTATACAACCAGAAATCTAGAAAGCCTCTGTGGAAATGGACACTAAGAGTGTGAAATAATAATGCAAGAAACATACCTAATCCAACTTTTTTTTTATATGGGCCCATGAAGCAGAGATTTCTCATTTAAGGTTGCATATCAGGGAAATAAGTGCTCCAAGAGTTTGTTTGGTTGGATGAATATGGATTAAAATATGGTCCACTATGAGCAAATTTGAAATGTCCAACCTCCTTAGGTTTGATGTTAAAGGGATTCAGAAGCTGGTTTTATCATTAAGAACTTTAAAGATACAGTGGTGGTGATTCCCACGACATACACGTTCAACTCTTCATACACATATTACCACTATATACACATTCAACTCTTCATACACATATGGTCAACTCTTAAGAAAACAGATGGATTATGGAGAATATTCATGAATTACATTAAGATTAGTTAGGTTGTGACTCCAATTGTATCTACTGTACCCCAGATGCAGTTTCATTGCTGGAGCAAATTAACACATCCTCTGGTTCTTGGTATCTGGTGATTAATCTGGCAAATGTCTTTGTCTTTATCCTTATCCTTAACATCCAGCAGAGAGTTTACTTTCAGTTGACAAAGCCAGTAATACGTTTTCATTGTCCTAATAATACTTCAGGGATCTATCAACTTACCAGCCTTATATAGATTTGATCTTTCCCTTCCATAAGATATCATACTGGTCCATTACATTCATGACATTGTGCTCATTGGACCAAGTGAACAAGAAGTAGCAACTAACTTAGACTTATTGATTAGATATTTGTTGTCAGAAGGTAGCCTATCTCCATTTCTAGTAAAATTTCCAGGGATTCACTGGTGTTGGGCATGTTGAGATATTCTTTTTTAGGTGAAAGATAATTTGTTGTCATAGACTGTCCTACAATTTTAAAAAAGGCATAATGCCTAATGTGCCTGTTTGGATTTGGAAGACAACGTATTTCTCATTTGGTATGTTACTCTAATCCATTTACCAAGTGACTCATGAAGCTGCTAGCTTTGTGTGGTGCCCAGAACAAAAGAAATCTCTGGAGGGATTCAAGATGGCTGCTGATGGGACAGCAAGCTGCAAGATAGTGTGTGAGAGAATGAAAGGAAAGTATGTGGATGTGTGGGAAATGTCTGTATTTCTGAGTGAGGGAAAGCTATATTCCACATGACTGTTGGGGACTGGTGGACCAGGTTCCCTGGCTGGGCAGCCTCTAAGAGTGCTGAAATATTTCCTGGAGTGGCCAACTCCATTGTGGAGATCATGCTTTCTTGAAGGGGAGACTGGCTGTTATCAGAATCCCAGCCTCATCTTCAACTGGGGAGACCTGGAATACCTTCCGGGATCCTTCAACCACAATGCCCAGAGACCAGCTGCCTCAGCTGCGAGCCCACAAACACTGATACTCCAGTCTCCCTGACTGTAAGTGCCAAAAAAGTCTGTCCAGGGGGAGACAAAGTGGCATCAAATATGTGCCTTCTCACAGAGCAGATAGAAGAAACAGCTGAATTGAATGACATCCACCTGAAATTGGTGAATTATACACAGCTATGAGGCAATACATGGATGAAAAAGTCAGATATCACCTAAAGAAAGGTGATATCTTGGATCCAGGCTTGAGGGAGAAATTTGTGCAGCAGGGATCAGAGTCTCAGAGGGAGATTGCGCCACACAAAATCTGTGGCCATTGGGGTCAGTGTAGCCCTTGAATATGGAAGGGGGTCCACAGGGCTGCTGAAAGGAGGAGATTCTAGATAATAAGCCCACAGATGGTCTGGGCCCAGATGGACAGTGCCACAGGAAAAATAAATGAGTCATGCAGTTCCATTGTCTTTTTTTCTTTTTACCTCCTTGCCTTTGCTTGCTAAGTCCAGTACACAAGATCTTTCAATTAAAAACACTTACTGTGACTGCAGGGGAAAGTTGTTTTTGTAGAAACTGGGGATCAGAATGAGGAGAGACAAGCAGGAAATCAGTTATGGGGCAGTCCATACCTCCAACCCAGTATTAAGTGGCAGAGAAAGAAGAATCTAAACACTGTGTAGAGGGGCCAATTAGTCCCAGATATTAATATATAAACACTGCCACCCAGGGGTTGTGTCAGAAATTAACTCTTGTGTAAATACAACTGAAGGCAGGGTGAGAAACAAAGTGAGCAGAGAGGTTCCTCCTGCTTGAAAACAAGGTTGTGGCTTATGACACAAAGGATCAGTGGATCACAGGGAACTTCAATACTGTGCTTACTACCTGATAGAAAACAGAGGTGCCAAGCAAAATAGTAGAGCAAATGATTGACATTCACTACCTCACTTTTTTATTTTTTATCTTTTACTAAAGAAATTTTTTTCTCACTTCATTTTATTTTTTTATTATATTTTTAATTATTGATAATACTATTCTTTTGCCTTTTTACGTTTTATTTTTTCTTTATTTCATTTTATTTTGGGATTAGTTTTACATTCTATTTTTTTTTCTTTTACCATTATTTTACTCTATCTCAATTTTTCCTTTATGCCAACATTGTCTTCCTCACTTTTCCCCTTTTTCATCCTGTTTCTCTTATTCGTTTCTGCCTTAGTTTTCCTCAATCCATTGTTTTTACTCCCTGTGCATTGTGTCTTGTCGTGTTGTATTTTGTGCCTTCAAGTCAACGAAGAGAGAGAGAGTGACATAACTATACACCCTGAGAGAATTGATCATAGGGATACAAAGAAACAGCCCACACATGAAAGAAAAAGAGGAATCACAAGAAAAGGAAATAAATGAAATCGAGGTAAGGGATATGTCAGAGAAAAAATTCAGAGCAATGGTCATAAGGACACTGAAAAAGATGGAAGACAAATTCAACAATATGTGTAAGAACCAAGAGGAAATGAAGAACCAAGAAGAAATGAAAAATGAAATCACTGCAATAAATAACTGAATAGAAAGCATGAACAGTAGACTAGAAGAAGTGGAGGACCACATTAGTGAGCTAGAAGACAAGGTAGAAAAAAATCCCCAAGCAGAGTAGCATCTAGAAAAAATAAATAAATAAACAGAAAGAGAGCCTAAGGAAACTTTGGGACAACATAAAATGAAACAACATCCACATAATAGAGGTGCCATAAGGAGAGGAAGCAGAACAAGGAATAGAAAACCCGTTTAAAGAAATAATGACAGAAAACTTCCCTAATGTTGGGAAGAAAAAGCCACAAAAGTCCAAGAAGCTCACAGATCCCCAAACAAGATGAACCCAAAAAAAAGACCAACAGAAAGACACATTATAATTAAATTACAAACACCAACAACAAAGTAAGAATTTTAAAAGCCCGAGAGAAACAGAAAGTTACCTAAAAGGGATCTCCTATTGGACTATCATCTGATTTCTCAACAGAAACACACTAGGCCAGAAGGGAATGGAATGAAATCTACAAAGTAATGCAAAGCAAGGGTCTCAATTCAAGAATACAGTACCTAGCAAGGCAATCAATCAAAGTTCAGGGTAAAATCAAGAGCTTCACAGAAAGAAAGGGCTAAGAGAGTTTATTACCACCAACCAGCAATGCAAGAAATATAAAGGTCTGCTGTAAATGAAGAATTAGAAAGGGAAGAAGGAACACATGCATAAAGAATAAAAATGGTGACAAACAAGTACCTATCAATAACAACATTAAATGTAAGTGCATTAAATGCCCCAATAAAAAGTCATAGGGTAGCTGATTGAATAAAAACACACAACCCTTATATCTGCTGCTTACAGGAAACCTACCTCAGAACAAGCGATACACACATAATGACGGTGAAGGGATGGAAAAAGGTTCTTCAGGCAAATGGAAATGAAAAGAAAGCTGGGGTAGCAATACTTATATCTCACAAATTCGAACTCAAGGTGAAAGCCATAACAAGAGATAAGGAAGGCCACTTCATAATACTAAAGGGAGCAATTCAACAAGAAGATATAACTCTGGTAAACATATATGCACTCAATACAGCAGCACCCAAATACTTTAAAAAAAACAACTTCTGGAGGATATCAAGGGAGAGATTGACAACAATACAGTCATAGTAGGGTACTTTATTACCCCCACTAACACCACGGGACAAATCATCTAAACAAAAAATCAGCAAAGAAACATCAATCCTAAATGACTCACTAAATTAGATGGAATTAATTGACATCTTCAGAATATTTCACCCCAAATCCACAGAACATACATGCTTCTCAAGTGCACATGGGTAATTTTCAAAGACAGACCACATATTGTGACTCAGACCAAGTCTCTTCAAATTCAAGAAGATATAAATCATATCGAGCATCTTCCAAGATCACAATGAAATAAAACTAGAAATCAACTACATTAAAAACAATTAAAAAAATCAAACATCTGGAAGCTAAATAGCATGCTATTAAACAATGATTGGTTTACCAAAGAAATCAAAGAAGAAATAAAAAGCATCATGGCAACAAATCACAATGAAAGCACAACAATCCAAAATCTATGTGAAACAATGAGAGCAGTCTTGAGAGGGAAGTTCATAGCTCTATCGGCCTACCTCAAAAAACAATAAAAAATGATAATAAATTATCTAACCCTACAATTCAAACAATTAGAAAGAGAGCACCAAGAAAATCCCAGAGTAAGCAGAAAGAAGGAAATAATAATGATCATAGCAGAAATAACTAATATAGATGACCCCACTTCAAAAAATAAATAAATAAAACATCAACAAAACCAAGAGCTGGTTCTTTGAAAAGAAAAACAAAACTGATGAACCTCTAGCCAAGCTCACCAAGAAGCAAAGAGAGGACCCAAATAAGCAAAATAAGAAATGAAAAATGTGAAGTAACAATCAATCTCACAGAAATACAAATTATTATGAAAAATTACTATGAACAACTCTATTCCAAAAAAATGGGCAACCTAAATGAAATGGACATATTCTTAGAAAATTGTAAGCACCCAAAACTGAATCGGGAAAGATAAAAAAAACCTGATTAAGCCAATAACTTCAGAAAAAATTGAAGCAGAGATAAAAAAATTTTTCCAAAAACAACAGATTTGTTCTGGATGGCCTTTCAGGGGAGTTTTACCAACCATTCAAAAAAGAACTAAAACCTATCCTCTTCAGACTATTCCAAAAAATTCAAGAGGAAGGCACACTTCCAAGTTCTTTCTATGAAGCTAACATTACATAATCCCCAAACCAGATAAAGAAACCACAAGGAGAGAACTACAGCTCAGTATCCTTGATGAACATAGATAATAAAATCTTCAACAAAATTCTAGCAAATCAGATTCAGCATTACATTAGAAAGATCATTCACTATGACCAAGTGGGATTTATTCCAGGGATGTAAGGCTGTTACAATATTTGTAAATCAATAAAAGTGATACATCACATAAACAAATTGAGAGAAAAAATCACATAATCATATCTACCAATGCAGAAAAAACATTTGATAAAACCAACACCCTTTCTTGATAAAATGGTCTTGAAGTATCAGTGGCAGATAGGGATGATGTTTGAAGATTTTGGCAGGTCCTATAGGTGTATCTTTAAAATTAAGAGAAAGGTCCTGCAATAAATTTCAGATAACTACTTTTCTTTATAGAAAGAGCTCTTTGCTTGTTACTGCACTATAGTAGAGACTGAACATTTAACCATGAGCCACGAAGTTATCATGCAATCTCAATTGCTCATCATGAACTGGGTGTTTTCTGGTCCACAAAGCTGTTAAATTAGAAATAGAAATGGTCAATATGTAATTAGAACCAAGTGGTTATATGAAGAACTAGCTCAAATACTTTGGTCTCTATTCCTGCTACAATGCCTTCTCTATTCAGCTTACATGTGTGACCTTATACGGGGTTTTATACCATTATTTGGCAAAGAAAAATTGTGGCTTAATTTACAGGTATTTCTCTATTATATACAGCCACCACCTAAAAAATAGACAAACTATAGCACTATAGCTCCTCTATTAGATTGAGGGAGAGAGGTGAAATGAAATCCTTCCAAGAAGGAAGAAATTCAAGCATTATCCCTCATTGTACACTTTGCTTGATAAGAGAAATAGCCAGATATGTGATTATATATTAGTGTGGTTTAGCTGAATGGTCAGAAACTTGGGGAAAAAAAAAAACATGAATGCAAGTGTCTAATTTGGGATGAAGTAAGTGTTTATATCTCTATGAGGTGGAAAAAATGTGAAGATATTTGGGTCCCATGTGGATGCTCACTAAAGGGTAAAACCTCAGCAGAGGAAGATTTCAATAGTTAGGTGGAAAGGAAGATTCATTCTGTGGATACTAGTCAGCCTCTATCCATAGCAACACCTATTGTCACCCAATGAGTTCATGTGGTGATGATGGCAAGGGTGGAACTTACAGATGGGCTCAGCAACATGAAATTTATATTCCAAGCTGGACTTGGCCACAGTCACTGATAATTTCTTAATCTGTCACCATTGAATTCTAGATATGACACCATTTCCCAGGATAATCAGTGAGCTAAACTAGTGGCATACTGATTATGTTGTACAACTTTTATCATGAAAGGGGCAATGTTTTATTGGAATACAAACTTAGTCTTGACTCAGATTTGCCTTCCTTAAATTCAATGATTATTATACCTTATCCATCATCATGGTGTTCTACTCAACAATGTTTCTGATCAAGGAATTCACTTTACAGAAAAAGAAATGTGGCAATGTCAGTGGTCAAGAAATTCACAGGTTTCACCTTCCTAAAACATCTGGCCTGATTGAATGGTGGAATATTTTTGAGGACACTCAATTATGGTGTCAGCTAGGTGGCAATAGTTTTAAGTGCTGGGGCAAGGTTCTCCAGAAGACCATATATGCTTTGAAGCACTTGCCCAATATATGGTTCTTTTTCTCCCATAGGTAGGATTCATAAGTCCAGAAATTAGAGAGTGGGAATAGAAATGGCATCACTCACTGTTATCCCAAGTGACCCACTAGCAAAATTTTTGTTTCCTGTTTCCATGACTTTGTGTTCTTCTGGTCTAGAGGACTTAGTCTCATGGAGAAATGCTATCATCAGAAAACACAATGATTCCTTGAGCTGGAAGTTAAGACAGCCATTGGGCCACTTGTGGTTCCTCATGCTTCTGAATCAACAGGTAAAGGAGACAGTTTAGGTGTTGGCTGAAGTGATTGATTTTGACTAATTGGGCCGAGACCGGTTTGGCTCAGTGGATAGAGCATCGGCTTGCAGACTGAAAGGTCCCAGATTCGATTCTGGTCAGGGGCATGTACCTTGCTTGTGGGCACATCTCCACTGTGGGGTGTGCAGGAGGTGGCTGATAGATATCTCTCTCTCATCGATGTTTCTGATTTTCTATCTCCCTTCCTCTCTGTAAAAAATCAATAAAATATATTTTTTTAAAAAGCAAATTGTATTATTATCAACAATGAGGTAAGAAAAAGTATGTGTGGAATACAGGAGATCTCTTAGAATATCTCTTTGTATTACCATGTGTTGGTAATGTAAAACTACAACACAGTCAAGACAGAACCAATCATGATCCAGACCCTCCAGGACTGAAGGTTTGTCTCACCAAACCAGCTTAGGTATGTGCTGAAGTCGATGGTAATTCAGAATGAGTAATAAAATAAGGTATCTTGTAGCAATATATTTACCAATACATCTCTTAGGACAATTGAAATGGAGAAAATAAACAAATGGGACTATATCAAAATTAAAATCTTCTGCACAGCAAAAGAAGCTATCAACAAAACAATAAAAGAACCCATTGCATAGGAGAATATATTTGCCAATATTATATCCGATACAGGTTTAATCTCCAAAATTCATAAGGAACTCATACAATTTAACAAAAAGAATATAAACAATCCAATAAAAATAATGGGCAAAGTCCTAAATAGACACTTTTCAAAGTGGACATACATAATACCAAGAGAAATACGAAAAAAATGATAAGTCACTAATCATCCAAGAGATGCAAATCAAAACTACAATGAGGTACCATCTCAGAATGGCTGCCATTAACAAATCAACAAATGATGGTGAGAATTTGGAGTAAAGGGAAACTTTATACACTGCTGATAGGAATGCAGACTGGTGCAGCTACTGTGAAAGACAATAGGGAGTTTATTCAAAAAGTGAAAAGTGGAACTTCCATTTGATCCAGTAATCCCACTTCTAGGACTATATCGCAAGACACCAGAAATACTAATCTGAAAGAATATATGCACCCCTATGTTTATAGCAGCACAATTTACAATAGCTAAGATTTGGAAACAGCCAAAGTGCCTATCAGCAGATGAGTGGATTAAAAACCTGTGGTACATCTACACAATGGAATACTACACTGCTATAAAAAAGAAAGAACTCTTACCATTTGCAACAGCATAGATGGACCTGGAAAGCATTATGCTAACTGAAATAAGCCAGAGAAAAATAAGTATCACATGATATCACTCATTTGTGGAATATAATGAACAACATACTAGTAATCTGAGGAACAAAAATATATTTAGAGGCGTTTGGAAGCCTTGAACAGACCACCAAACCTCAGAGAAAGCAGGTGTGGGTAAGAGATCAACCAAAGAAGGTGTATATATGCATATAAGCATCACCAATGGGCAGACAGTAGGGGAATGGGGGCTTGTGCTGGGGGGTGGGAATGAACAGGGAAAGATTAATGGGGGGAAAAGGAGACATATGTAATACTTTCAATAATAAAGAATTTTAAATAAATAAAGATAATAGCCACCTAATAGCCAACAGAAACTATTAGGCTGCTAAATTATTAGAATTACCTTGAAGAAATTTTAGATATCCAAATCCAGAAGCATATAGTT
This sequence comes from Lasiurus cinereus, assembly GCA_011751065.1. Taxonomy (NCBI): domain Eukaryota; kingdom Metazoa; phylum Chordata; class Mammalia; order Chiroptera; family Vespertilionidae; genus Lasiurus; species Lasiurus cinereus. The sequence continues at coordinate 107,470 of JAAGEH010000050.1, forward strand.
TAAATAAAGTTCTATTACCATTATATTTATTTTTTTGAAAAGGTAGTTATAAATATCAATTACAACATGACCAGTTACAGAAAGGAGGACTGTAGTGTCATGAGAATTTTCTCCTTATTTTGTTAAGTATACACTTGAGTGTTTATCTACATATATTAAGGAAATACCTTTGTTTTATTTCCGCTCTTATTCCCTTACCATGTAACATAAGATGTATTGATTTTTATATTAGTATTTAAGTATTGTTAATATTACATCATAATATTTAAGTTATACCATATCTGAAGAAGAATAAACATCAAGGATTTTATCTCCTCTTCTGGAGAAGAAATTAGTGTATTTTTGGCTGCATGCAAGGTAGTTATATCATGTTAGGCAGAGTTATGTTATGTACTTTATTTGGAGATTAAGTATAATTTAAGGAGACACACATGAGTGCCAAGTTGACAAGGGGTACTTGTGATGATTAATTTGTGTGTCAACTTGTGGATGCCCAGATATCTGATAAAACATTATTTCTAGGTGTGTCTTTGAGTATGTCTTTGGAAGAGATTAGTATCTGAATCAATAGACTGAGTGAAGATTATCCTCATCAATGCAAGTGTGAATCATTTAATCCCTTGAGGGCCTGAGTATAGCAAAAGTGGAAGAAAGGTAAATTTGCTTTCTGATTGAGGTGAGGCATCCATCTTTTCCTCCATTGCCACTCTGTTCTTGGTTTTTGGACTCAGACTGAGACTTACAGCAAAGGCTCCCCAATTATTAGGACTTCAAACTCGTACTGAATTACATCACCAGCTTTCCTCGATTCCCAGTTTATAAATAACATATCATAGGGCTACTTGGCCTCCATATCCATGTAGGTCAATTCTTATAATAAATATCCTCAGCTATATATCACTTATCTATCATTTATCTATCTAATCTATCTATCCATCTGTCATCATCTATCTATAATTACCTATTGTTTCTATTTCTCTGGAGAATGCTAACTAATGCCTAAATATTACTAGAGCCTGGTACATGAAACTCGTGTCTGGGGGAAGGAGGAGGAAGAGGATGTGTCCATCAGCCCTCTGCAATCTGGGACCCCTCAAGGGAAGTCCGCCTGCCCTTTTAGGCCTGATCCTACAGGCCTAAACGGGCAGTTGAACATCCCTCTCACAATCCAGGACTACTGGCTCCCAACTGCTCACCTGCCTTCCTTCCTGATTGCCCCTAACTGCTTCTGCCTGCCAGCCTAATCACCCCCTAACCTCTACCCTGCCAGCCTGATTGCTCCTAACTGACCTCCCCTGCAGGCCTGGCCACCCCTAACTACCCTTTTCTATAGGCCTGGGTCCCCCCCAACTGCCCTTCCTTGCAGGCCTGGCCCCCCCCCCCAACTTCTTTCATCTGCTGGTCTTGTCACCTTTAACTGGCCTCCCCTGCAGCCTTTATTGCCCCCAACTGCCCACCCTTGCAGGCCTGGTCCCTACTAACTACCCTTCCTTGCTGGCCATCTTGTGGTGGCCATCTTGTGTATACATGGGGCAGCCATCTTATGTTGGAGTGACAGTCAATTTGCATATTACTCTTTTATTAGATAAGATTGTAGCTATCTCTTAGTTTGATGATTTGATTTACATTATGATATATTCTTCTTCAATGTTAAATTATATCAGATTTTCTTTTGATTGGCTATGGACCATCAGATAACAATATAACTACATAATTTTGCAATAAAAAATATAGCAGTGGCATTAATATAGTTATGGCATTGCATTTATTATATTATAACTTTTCCTCATCTCATTCCTTCTGATTAAGTTAGTTTCTACTAACAGAATTGGCATGAGATAACTTTTAAAATGTATAATATAAAAACTCTTCTGTAGAATTAAATATATAGATGCTATATGATATATAAATAATATAACATAAATTATATATGAAAATTCTAGTTTTTCTTGTCAGGTCAAAACAATAATATGCAGGTTTTGAATCTGAGGCAATCAAACAATACATGTCCTTTTTCCTTTCCATTTTTCCTGTCCATTGGAGACGATTACTCTGAAAAAATAAAGGGGAAAAAGTCACCTGTGTGCCCAATAAAATTAAAAATGATGGTTAATTCAACAAATAAGAGTAACCTCATTATAGAGTTCTAGAATGTAATTTATTTTAATGAATATTTGAATACATAAATGCTAAAGAATTAAATCATTTGAAAAAATGTTAAAAAATAACACTGCAAAAATATTTAAATTATTAATTGGATACCATTTATGTTTACTAATCCATGATGTAGCTTACACCATTGAAAAATATTCTCCAATTTAATTGTCATTATATGCATCTATATTACTACCACCATTTAATATGTATTTGTATTATTTATATTTATCTAATACATTACATTTTCTTTGTTTCTTCATCTCATCCTTCAAATATTTGATACTCACTATGATATTATGGATTCTCTGTTTTCCAGGCTACTCTTGGGTTCACTCTCACTTTCAAGTTCCCTATACATTTAAAGACAAATATAATCACTTAAAATTATATTTTCTTTGAAAATTACAGCACAAAACTCTGCACTATCTGTATATACTGAAACAATTTTAAATTCCTTTTTAAGAACTGGGAGCAGCCACTATTTGAAACTGCTTTATCACTGAAATAATTAAGATTAACATGAGAAAAAAAGAACAGTAATATAAGTTTACCTGAAGATGAACTTAGATAATTTTTATATGTATAATACTATTAGCTAAGTAACTTTAAACTTTGTTGACATTTATCTTCTGCCCTGTTTCTTTTATCATTTATTTATTTATTTATTTATTTTCAATTGCAGCTTACTTTCAATATTATTTTGTATTAGTCTCAGGTATATGGCATAGCAGTTAGACCTTTTAATAAAATAGTGCATGCAAAATTCTTTGAAATGTATAGATATAAAAATAAAGTAGTAATGGTTAATATATAGTTAATAATTAAGATTAAATAATAAAAAGATGTAAACAAACATTAATTAGAAGTAATTTTGACTTATTTTCCCCCTGACAGAGTCCAAGTTGTTATAAGATTAAAATTTTTGATATTTAAAAATATTATGGTCATTATTCATTATATTAATCCTTAATATATTAGGAAGTATTAAATTTCCATATTAATATAAAATTAAATCTGAATTATTACTTATAACATTATCATAATGTTATTTATTAATAAATTACTATGGATATTAACAAATTATAAAAGTAATAAATCTTAAATATAAAATCAATATACTCATCGCTTGTATACTCCTCAGTTTTCCATTTCTTTCTTTGGAAATAAACTTTTATCAGAGTTACTATCATTATACAGAGAATAACACAAAAAGGAATGAGTAGGAAAAGTGGCCATCTTGAAGGTTTGGAAGGATAAATATTTTCAAGATAGAGTCTATCTAGGAAAGAAAACATCAGTGATTTAAAAATAATTATGAGGAATATAGCAAAGACATATTTATATTTCAATATAACTATTAGAATAAACTTTTAGCTACATAATAATGTTATAATTAATATTTTAGTGAAATAAATAAGTTGACATTTTCAGTGCCCAAGGAGACTCTTCTCTTACAATAATGGTTTTATCCCTTGCTTTTGATTGAGCAACTTCTATTCCATATAGTATTTTTAGAACTGTTTGATAATATAGATGAAAAGAATGAAAGTGTGATCTTTGTATAAGTTGAGTTTTTCTCAATTTCTATTTTTATTAAAAAATACTGTACATTTAATAAAATTTTAGTAAAGTCCAAACTATCTTTTCTTTTTTGCATTGATATATATTTTTATATTTTATCTAAGAAATTATTTTATATCCCAAGATCATATAATTTTTTTTCTGTTTCATTCAAGAAGATTTATACTTTCAGCTTCTTCCTTTAGATTTATTCCATATCAATTGTTAACTAATTTGAGATTTTTTTTAGGTTCTTTGGGTTTATGTTGGTATCAAGTTGTTATAGTACAGTTTTGAAATGAGTTTCCTTACACATTAAACTATCTTTTTACTTTCTTGAAATATTAATTAATCTTATATTAATGGATAAAGTTATAGCCTCCCTATCTATATATATAAAAGCCTAAGCAAGCATCACAACTGAAATAACTGAACAAATGACCAAACAGACTGTGTGGGGTAACCAGGCCAGCAGGAGGGTTAGTGAGCACTGACCAAATGACTGAGCAGCAGGCTTTGTGGGGTAACCAGGTTGGCGGGGGCAGTTAGGGGTAACCGACCACGCAAGCAGGCTGGTCAATAGTGGTCCAGGATTGTGGGGGGGGGGATGTCTGATTGCCAGTTTAGGGATGTCCAAATGCCATCAGGCCTAAACTGGCCCCATCCTGGGGATTGGGCTTAAACCAGTAGTTAGACATCCACTGAGGGGTCCCAGATTGGAGAGGGTGCAGGCTGGGTTGAGAAGAACTTCTCCATGCATGGATTTTATGCACTGGGCCTCTAGTCCTATCTAATAAAAGGCTAATATGCAAATTAACTGTCACTCTGTCACAAAGATTGTGGTGCCCATAGACACAAGATGATGGCACCCAGTCCTCTCAGCCCTGCTGAAGTCCACTAGTCCAAGGGAGCTTCCTGAAGGAATGCTTTCTTTGTTGCTGCAACAATGAGGCAACCATTCTACCCTGGCCCTGATGGCCCTCTGGCCAATTTGGGCAGTTGTGGGCCATGAGACCGGCCAAGGAGTGCAGTTGTTGGCCATGAGGTCTGAAATCAGGGGGAAATCAGGCTGACAGGGGGAAGCAGTTGGGGTGAGCAGGCTAGCAGGCAGAGTGATTAGGGGTGATTGCGCAGGCAGGCAGGTGAGCAATTAAGAGCCAGTGGTCCTGGATTGGGAGAGGGATGTCTGACTGCCAGTTTAGGCCTGATCCTACAGGGATTTCTCCTGACAGTCTAATATCCCTTGAGGGATTCCAGATTGGACCAGGTGCAGGTTGGACTGAAGGACATCCCCCCCCACTGTGCATGAATTTCGTGCAATGAGCTGCTAGTCTATATATATAAAAACATAACATACAATGGGGCCCTGATTATCCTACCTGTCGCCCCCCACACAGAGGGCAACTGGCAGTGACAGGAGGCGGGGATGGCTAGCAGGCAGGAACAGCTGACCTCTTGGTCCTTACCCCCAGCCAATAGGATCCAATCGCCCAATAGGAAACTGGGAACAAGGAGTGAGTGGCAGCAGATATGGGCTGATTGCCCTTCTTGTTTCCCCACACACAGAGGGTGACTAGCAACAGTGACAATGGGAGTCGGGAGAGCAGGGCTGGCAGCTGGCAGATGGGGAAGATTGGCCCTGATTGCAGGCCAGGCCTAGAGACCCTACCTGTGCACAAAGTTCATATGCTGGGCCTTAATTTAATTATATTGATCTACTTGCATATTTATCCTATACAAATGTCACACTGTCTTGATTAATTTAACTATAAATTAAATTTATACCATACAAAATTCAATATAAGGCAATAAGACAGACTAAATTGTTCATTGTCATTCTTTTTCAGAGTTGTTTGGTTATTCTAAGAGATCTTTTGCTTATTTTAGAATAAAATTATCTTACCTAATAATAGACAAACATGTAAATTGACTGTACCTCCACTACACACACCAGCCAATCTTGACTGATATGCAAATTAACCCAACAAAGATGGCAGTTAATTTGCATACATAGGTGCCAAGCCACCAGGGCAGTCCAGATGCTTGGTGATGATGCATGCATTCCACCCCATCCCTGGTCTCTCAGAGCCTCTGGTCGGTGTGGGAAGGCAGGGCTGGAGCAGAAAGAGGAAGCTCTGGGGCAGGGTTGGAATGGAAAGGTGATGCAGGCAGCCAGGGAAAGGACGGCCCATTCTAGCACAAATCTTCATGCATCAGGCTTATAGTTAACATATAAAAATAAAACAATCTATAGATTCAATGCAACCCCAATTAAAATACCAATGGCATATTTAGAAGATCTAGAACAAACTCTCCAAAAATTTATCTGGAACATAAAAAGAACCTGAATAGCAACAGCAATCTTGAGATAGAAGAACAAAGTTGGAAGGATCACAATATCAGATATTCAGCTATATTACCAAGCCACAGCTCTCAAAACTGCCTGGTACTGGCACAAGAACAGACATATAGACCAGTGGAACAGAACAGAGAACCCAGAACTTGACCCAAGCCATTATGCTCAATTAATATTTGACAAAGGAGGCAAGAGCATACATTGGAGTCAAGACAGTCTCTTCAATAAATGGTGCTGTGAAAATTGGTCAGATATATGCAAAAAAAAGTTAAAGAAGAAGAAGAAGAAGAAGAAGAAGAAGAAGAAGAAGAAGAAGAAGAAGAAGAAGAAGAAACTGGGTCACTAACTTACACCATATACAAAAACAAACTCAAAATGACTAAAGGATTTAAATGTAAGATGGGAAACTATAAAAATCTTACAAGACTCCATAGGCAGCAAAATAGCAGACATATGTCATAGCACTATCTTTACTGACTCAGTTCCTAGCGCAATGGAGACTAAGGAGAAAATAAACAAGTGAGACGACATCAAAATAAAAAGCTTCTGCACAGCAAAAGAAACCATCAACAAACCAGCAAGAAAGTCGACTGCATGGGAGAACATATTTGCCAATGTTATTTCCAGTAAGGTTTTGATCTCCAAAATTTACAGAGAATTCATACAACTTAACCAAAGGAAGATAAATGATCCAATCAAAAAATGGGCAAAGGATATAGATAGACACTTTTTGAAAGAAGACATACAGAAGGACAAGTGACATATAAAATCATGCTCAAAGTCACTAAACATCGGAGAGATGCAAATGAAAACAACAATGAGGTACCATCTCACACCTGTCAGAATGGCTATCATCAACAAATCAACATGTGACAGTTGCTGGCATGATGTGGAGAAAAAGGAACCCTCCTGCACTGCTCGTGGGAATGTAGACTGGTACAGCCACTGGGGAAGACAATATGGAGTTTTCTCAGAAATTTAAAAATGGAACTCCCATTTGACCTAGTGATCCCATTCTAGAACTATATTCCAAGAAACCAGAAACACCAGTCAGAAAGGTTATATGCATTCCTATGTTCATAGCAGCACAATTTATAATAGCTAAGATTTGGAAACAGCCAAAGTGCCATCTGCAGATGAATAGATTAAAAAACTGTGGTACAGCTACACAATAGAATATTATGTCACTATAAAAAAGAAGGAACTTTTACCATTTGCAGCATCATTGATGGAACTGGAGAGCATTATGCTAAGTGAAATAAGCCAGTTAGAGAAAGATAAATATCACTTGATCTCATTCATGTGTTGGATATAATGATCAACATAATTTGATGAGCAAGAACAGATCCAGAGACAAATGACAGGGGAGGGGGATTAGAGAACAACCAAAAGACTTGTATGTATGCATATTAGCATAACCAATGGACACAGGCACTGGGGTGGTTGGGGCTTGTTTGGAGTGGGAATGGCTGGGGGGGTGAATTGGGGAAAAAGGGGACATATTAGACAATAAAAATAATAATAAAAATATAAACATTAAACTTTGTAAAAAACCCATAAAACATAAAAGAGTACATACTTTTATGCTTTTTTTAATCTATAGATTTAATTTGCTGAGAATTTAAATTTTAACAATAATAAGCTTTACAATAGATTAATATGACATATTTCTTCATTTATTCATGTGTTTAACATTTATCTACATTTTGTTTTAGTTTCAGTGCTATGGTCTTTCATATTTTTTGTTAAATTCATTCCTCATATTTTAGATTTTTATGGTATTATAAATGGTTTCCATTTACTATTACTATTATATAATAATAATACTGATTTCTGGACATTTTCCTTTGAACTTGCAGAAAATATTTATTACTTCTGGAAGTGCTTTCATAGACACTTCAGGACTTTCTATTCTATGTAATTAACCATATAATCTGCAGTCTTATGTAATTCTTTCCAATTTTCATGCTTCTAATTTCTTATTATTTTGCAATATATTTCACTGGCTACAACTTATGGTGAGATATTGAATAGACATAGTAAGAGCAGACTTTATTCTCTTGTTAATATTTCGAGAAAAATAATATATTTCACTATGAAATATATTAACTATGTATTTTTGCTGCTGTTTTTTTTTTATCAGATGGATGAAGCTTACTTATTTTAACAGTTTGCTGTTTTTTAAAAATAATCATGACTAGGTGATGAATTTTGTCAAATGAATTTTCTGCACCAAATAAAAATATACTTTAAAATTTTTTGTTGATTTAGAGAACTGTACTGACTGACTTTCAAATGATAAAACAGTCCTGTGTCCCTAAAATAAACCCAAGATAGCCTGGATTGTCATTTTTTTTTAATATAGATAACTATATCACAAGCAAATATTTCCTCGAGAATCTTTATACCTATGTTCATAAAATAAATTATTCTGTAGTTTTTTTTTTAACTTTTTTTGTCTGGATTTGGCACCTAGGTTATTTTTACCTCATGCAATGAAGTGCTAAGATTTCTCCAACCACTGTTTTTTTAAAATAGTATTTCTTCCTTGAAAAATTGTTAGTGGAATTACTTTGTATGTTTTTCATTTAGACTTGTATTTTTTAAATTTGTGTTGATGGTGATTTTTAAAAATCATAATCCTAAAGATCTAAACAGTTTGGATTTCTGATTTCTTGGTAATACCATTTAATTTATAATTACTTCCATTAGAAATAGCCTTTTACATATTTGAGTTGCTTCTTTCCTGTAATTTATTGGACTCAAGATCATACATGCTATTGAGATCACTTCAGTCTGAGCTGATATAATTTCTCTTAAAAGGTATGAATATTTTGTGTATCAAGTAAAAGTACACCCTGGGAAGCAGTTGAGTACTTGCTCCCCAGCATATGTGGTCAATTTGGCTGTAATAAGCACTTATAAAAAACTTATATAAGAATTCAAGATAATCTATAATATATATAAATAGATAATATGCAAATTAGGCCAGTCACCTTAACAGGCCACCACTGGACAGGAGGAGGTTGCGTGCAGGTGAGGCCTGGGACGAAGATGGAGACAGAGACAGGAAGGCTTGCCCAAGCCAGCGCAGCAGCTCAGGTGGCCCAGAGTGGACACAGGCAGGTGACTAGGGAGCGCTTGGGGCAGAAATCAGGCGCAAATTCCTGCTGCCTGTGATGCCAGGCAGGCCTGATGCCCACAGTGGCCTGACTCCCATGGCGGCCAGCAGGTGCCTCTTCACATGGTGGGAGGCCCGGATGCCTCCTCAAGCAATTTCAATCGCATGCTCGGTCTCTAGTAATAATAATAATGTCCTAAATGAAGGCCACACCCACAAACCTTTTTGATGTAAACATTTTTCTATATTGGGCTGGTGAGGCTGCCATGGAATAACATATTTAATAGCCTTTTGACTTGAGAGTTTTACAAGGTGTTCCAATACAATACTTAGAAAGTTTAGATGAAGATATACTGAGATTTTAATAAGAGGGTTTTTACATTCATGTGCTTGAGTTAATTTTATTTGAGAACAAATTTTATTGCTTAATATTTCAAATTTGGCTGTTAGACATTTATTATTGAAGAATGTTTTTCTAGAAAATACAGGAATAATAATTATTTTCTTTTACAAACCAAAAAATAAAACCCAAAAAATTAGCTACTTTGGCTTTGCTCTACATTTTTCTTAAAAATTGATCATTACCACATTCTTATATTTAATCATAGTTCATGTAAGTTACCTACCTGAAAATCCTTATAATTTACCTAGAAATCTTGCCAATCGGAACTATGAATTATATTTTCCACAGTATCACAGGCAGTAAGTTTGACAAGTAACTCGTCAATTTATAGTAAAACTAAAATTTTAAACTTACAATAACATTCTTTTGAAATTTTCACTGTCTTCTGAAGACAGTTTTATCATCCTATCTAAAAAAGGGTAATATTCAAATTGACCATCACTCCAACACACAAGATGACTGCCTTCATGTAGTCAAAAATGACTGCTTCTATGTGGACACCAGATAGCCACCAGAAGATAGCCAGCAAGGGAGGGCAGTTATGGGTGATTAGGCATTTGGGAGGGACCAGGCCTGCAGAAGAGGGCAGTTAGAAGCCACCAGGCTTGCAGGGGAGGGCAGATGGAAAGGGACCAGGTCTATGGGGAGGGGGAAGTTGAGGGGAACAATTCTGAAGGGGAGGGTAGTTGGAGGCAACCAAGGCAGCAGGAAAGAGCATTTAGGGGCATCCAGGTCATCAGCAGAGGGCAGTTAGGGATGACCAGGATGACAGGGGAGCAATTAGCATTAATCAGGCTAGCAGGGGAGGGGTTAGGGGCTGATCAGGCTGACAGGCAGAAGCAGTTAGGAGCAATCAGGCAAGCAGACAAGCAAGCAGTTGGGAGCCAGCAGACCTGGATTGTGAGAGGGATGCCCAATGGGATCTGGCCTAAATGGGCAGTCAGCATCCCTCGAGGGGTTTCAGCTTGGAGACAGTGCAGGCTGGACTGAGTGTCACCCTCCTGTGCTCAAATTTTGTGCACAGGCCTCTAATATACTAATAGTTTTGAACCGTTTCCTACAGTTCTTTCTACAACACATCATCCAGTGCCAAAGCTATTGGCACACATATTTAGATACTTGTTATATAAGTATACCTTCTAGTATAAAATTATTTTCATTTATATATGAGAAGATAGATATATAGATGTGATAGATGATAATAGATAGATGATAAATGGAGCTGTGTAAGCAATTACAAATTTAATAACTTAAAACTTTCATTAAAAATTGATCATTGTGTGGGTCATGAATTTGGGAAGTTGTATAGTTGTGGTTTTGTGCCTCAATGAAATCAAATTTCATACAGAGTAAATGAGTTTCAACAGAATAAGTGGTCCAAGAAAGAGAACCAAGAATTTGTATTCTAAAAGAACCAGTCAGAATCTGTAGGTAGACTATGGTAGTCACAGAATCTTACTGCTGAACATTTTATTGATTAATCATTATCACTAAGCTTAACCTAGATTCTAGCAAAGGAGTAGTCTCCTCTGCTCATTGGGGAAATGGTATGTGTGTGCATGAACAGAAGCAATTGATTTCAATTGATTTGAACACAAGCTACTGCCTGTTAATTATTACTACTAAAATGGAAACAGCTTGATAATGTGTAAATGTTATAATTTAGTAATCTAATACATATATGGTCTTAAACAATGAAATGGATGTGGAAATGTTAAGAACTACCTCTGGCACAAAATCTGAAAAAAAACACCTGCTTTAATTATATACAAATTTAGGTTTTTATATAAAGTCTGGCCCTACGCATCACTGGATATGCTGGCTTGCTCCAAGGTCCATCCCTGCAGTGAACAAAAGCAATTATAGGATACTACATTTCCCCAGTTCATTGAATTTTTTGTCTTCTAGTTAGATTTAGCCAATGGAAGTCACTAGATATGATTTAGAGTGTCAGAAGAGTGAACTATCCATGGCATTTATCCCCTTTCCTCTCCCTACATCACTAATAATGGCTGTGAATGCTCCATATCTCTACCTCATGCTGGACAGTACTTCTCTTGTGGTTTAAATACTAAATATAGATTTAATCAAAGTCATATGTTGTGCCTCATGGCTCAGATTTAGGATCCAGAAATGCTACCTCCTTTTATTGTCCCAGTAGGCCCCAAAAAGTGATGGATTTCTGCTGTTGCTAATCTCTAGTTTGTTTCACCATTCTCTGGTTGGTTTTTATCTCTGCCATTAGGTCTTACCTGATGCCTTATATATTAACTTCCTTCTGTATAAAAGTACTAAACTGATTTCAATTTTCCTGCCTTGGCCCTGACATACCTCATCTACAATATATATTAACTATGTTCTATTACAGTACTTTCTGTAAGTAAAACGTAAGTTAAATAGATCGTCAAACCTTAGAGGGAAGGTAAGGGAAGGTGAGGGTTAGGGGCAGAGATCAACCAAAGGACTTGTGTGCATGCATTATAGCCTAACCAATGGACACAGACGCCAGGGGTGGGTGAGGGCACGAGTAGAGGGGTGGGGAAGCAATGGGGAAGCAAAGGCCACATATGTAATACCTTAATCAATCAAGAAAAAATATAGCTATATATGATTTATTATTTGATGTTCAAACATAATCTAAATATAAATTGATAGACAAAATAGTATTTATTTCTTTAACTTAATAAGTTAAGATATGTTTTAATTTTATTTTCAATTTGCTATTAATACTTACCAACATTACGGGATTGGACTGCTGGTGGATAATTGCCACTGTCACTACTGCCGCCAGGAAATGTGGCGTCTTCATTTTGGCAATCTGGAGGTAAATAGCTGGGGTCACAGTGGCAGTTTTTTTTATTATTGCATACCTGAAAACAGAAAAAAATGTCACTTTATAATATAAGTACTTCAAATTATTTGTGTACAGGTAGAATTTTAAAATAATACTTAAGTTAGATAAGACCAATTTTCTTATGTGGCTTATGAGTACATGAATGAATGTATGTGTGTGTGTGTGTGTGTATGTGTGTTTAGCTATGTGTTTGCTTCCCTAGGATCACTCTCAATGATCTCTATTCTTGGGTGTCATAATACTAATACTTACACCGTGACTGTTGCATTTTTCTGGAGTACAGTCATAAGCCAAGTCATTTTCTATACACTTGTGATTCCTGCACATCTAAAAAGGAAACAAGTCAAAGTAATTTAGCTGAAATGTCAACTAGATTTGTCATCTAATTAAGAGATACTGGTTTAAGAATAAATATTATATACTAACAATACGTAATTTATAGTGCTACTATATTTTGATCACTAAATGAGACTGATTATTTGAGAGTGAAAATATTATGGAGCACTAACATTGAACAAAATTTAATCAAGCATAGAAATGAAAGACAGGTACTTGTAGAAAAATAAATATTTAAAATGATCCTACATTGGAAATAGTATGGAACATTTGAAAAATATTAAGGGCAATGTAGCTATTACACAGAAAATAGCTATTGAATGATTGATTAATATTTGAGTTCTACAATATGCTTCACTCAGAAAATTCACACACACACAAAATCCTATTGTCTGTATTACAATAAAAGATATAGAAACACAAACACAGACCAAAAAAGAAAAATAATCCCTAAGTTCTCATGGCAGGTTTGTGGAAGATCTTCTGATCTCAATCAGAAAATTGCCCTATTTTCTATAAGCAACTGGTTTTATTTAGAGATTTAATTGAAAATTGGAAGCCAATAAAAGTTGGTTTTGAAAAAGAAGATGGAAAGGCAAAGGAAATTTTAGAGAGATAAATTAGAATGTCATTACAATAGTCCAGAAAAATAACCATAGAGTGAAATTGAGTGGTATTGGCTTAGATGGAAACCAGTAGTTGTATTTGAGATATAGTTAAAAAGTGTAATTCACCTAAATTTACTGACAAATATGATGGAAAGAGAGATGGGTCAATGACAACAAAGTTTCTAGCTTGTCTAATTCTTTTGGTTGTGGTATAATTAATTGAGATAGGGAAAGCTGAGCATAAAATTCAAAAGTTTTTTTTAAAGACTTCTTTCAACTTGTAATATTCAGTAATACTATGTTTTAAAATTAAAAATAATGTTTATTGCACTCATAGAAAGCCTTAGGGTAACTGATAATAAACCAAAATAACACATAATTGGAAATATTTTTACAAAAGTTCTCTAAATAAATGAGAAATATTTATTTGGGATTCTTTTGAAATATATATGACCGTAATGTACTGATTTTTAACGTCAGAGAGTGAATAGAATCTGCTCACATAGATTTTGCTAAACATTACTGAGTATGGGGAATACATTATTGATAGTATCTGATAATTATAGCAACACAAAACTCTAAGACTTGGAAAGAAATATACTGGTGACAAGTATAGTCAGGTTATTTTGAATGGTTGTGGAAATATCTAAAAGTTCTGGATAGAGACTAGTGTTCCTGCAGTTAAAAACATCTGTTCTGTTAGAATGATCTCTTAACACCTAACTAGAACTTAGACAGAGAAGTTAGATATATAATTATCAGAGCTGTTGTCCAGAAGAAGATAAACCTAATTCTCAAAATTATTAAATAAATTCTTTGAGCCACACTAAAAAGTTGAGAAGGGAATTATTGATATTGTTTCTGTGCAATGAAATTATTTTTTTCTGATTTTACCTGTTTACTTTGGTTCACCATGGAGGAAAGCTAGGGAGAAACACCATCCAAAGCAGGAATCGACAAAACTTCAAAAGTTATTTATCTCCATTATATATATATATTAATTTATTTTCATAGTATATATAAGATTATTCTTATCACTAAAATGGTAATATATTATTTAACAGTTATTTTAAAGTAATTATATCATAAGATAGGTCATATCTTATGATAATTTATAATTTAACAAAATACAGTGAATGAACAATGTGATTCTCAGATCACTGAATGTAAAAAGTTTTCAAGACAAAATGCAATAAAATGTTCATGGTGATATCATATATGCATGAAAACAGATTATGTATTTCTTCTTTTTTAGTTTTTCCTTATTTAAAATTTTTATATTTTCTTATTTTTGAAACTGAATATGTACTTAAATTATGAGGAATATACTAATCATGGATATAAAAATAGAGTATAAGATAGAAAGTCATTCGAGACTAAAAGCATACATACCTTATCTTTATCACAAATAGTTCCATCTTTTACCCACATCTTTTGGCTGTCAGCATGGTCAAATGCATAGTCCAAAGAGATACAAATATTCCCATTTACATTAGTATAAATAACAATAGCTTGCTGACTTTCAAATATATTTTCACCTATATGTTTACATATTAATTTTCCACACATCAGATCACTATAATTGACAAATAAATAAAAATCATGTTTTAAATACAAATAAATATCAGAATGTCATTTCTAAAGCAAAAAGATTTAAATAAAGCATTAAAGTTTTGAAAAAAATTATATGCAATTAATTGTGAAACATGAAAAAATGAAGGTTTTACCTGCATTGATAATAATGGAACATTTTAGGAATGATGAACTACTTCCTAGATAACCTGATGATTTTTGTAATGATTCGTTTACTTTTTTTATTCTTAGACATAATCATTTGCCAGTTTATTCTATCTTAAAAAATTAGCAAAGTTTATCCTTTTCAGTTTTTTACACATAATACCTACTCTCACCATTATAGATAAAGACTTTGAAAATTTTATGTAGTAAATATTAACATGTAATCACTAAAATACAGCATAATGATAGCACTGTGAAGCAAAAATTATACAAGTAACCAAAAAATAAGAAAAAGCATTAATAATCTCCAATATTTATAGGGAACTCATACAATCTAATAAATGGAAATACAAAAAAAAAAAAAAGGTGTCTGGAGCCTTCTCCCTGAGCAGAAAGAACAGCTGAGGATCACACTGGGAGTGTTTGTTAGTGAGTTAAGTAACAGCTATACTCCAAGAGAAGGTGGGGGACTGCTGGATGGGGCGCTCTCTCGCTCTCTCTCTCTCCCCCTCCCTCTCCTTGCCCCTCTCTCTCTCTGTCTCTCTCTCTCTCTTTAATATTTTATTGATGTTTTACAGAGAGGAAGGGAGAGGGATAGAGAGTTAGAAACATCAATGAGAGAGTAAAATTGATCAGGTACCTCTTGCATGCCTCCCACTGGAGATGTGCCAGCAACCAAGGTACATGCCCTTGACCAGAATTGAACCTGGGACCCTTTAGTCCTCAGGCAGATGCTCTATCCACTGAATCCACTGAGCCAAACCAGTTTCGGCAGGATGGGGCTCTTTTGACCAGGCACCCCCCACTGCTGCTGGGTTTTCTCTTGGAGCCACCAGTTCAAATGCAGAGACCACGCCATCTTGAAGGGGAAAGTGGATGTTATCAGAAGCTTGAAAATCTACCACTATGGCACTCACCAAACAGCTGTGAATCCCAAAAGACTCATTCCCAATTGGCACAAAAACTCAGATTTAGAGATTTTGCCTGGGATAAGGCAAGATCTCTGATCCTGGCAGGACAGAGAAGTGCACACACTGTGTGAGCTGGAGTACCGGGGGAAGTCTGCACCTAGAGAAATCCATGGCTGTTGGGCCTGGTGCGATCTGTGAATGTGGAAGGGAGTCCTCAGAGCTGCTAACAGAGGGGATCTCAAAAAAACAACCCATTTTGACCTGATGCAGAAGGACAGCCTGGGAGTTTTTAAAGTGAACTGGCTGCTTGGACAAGAGAGGGGAAACTGGGATGCACAGATTTGTGTGCAGCTCCAGATTTTTAGTACATGCACTTTTCCTGTTCAGATCCTTGCTTCTGATTGCTAAACCCAATACAAAGAATCCCCCAGTTGGGGACATCCTAGGAGACTGCAGGGGAAAGTTGTTTTTCTGGAACCTGGGGATCAAAGCAGGGAAAGACTATAAGAGAACCAGCTCTGGGGCAGCCCACTCCCAAAACCAGTATTGAATGCCACAGGGAAAGCAGGATTTAAGCAAAGGCTAGAGATGACCTATAGTTTCAGAGGTCAGTTCTGAAACACTGCTACCCAGAGGCTGAATTACAAATTGACTCTTGTGTAATCACAAATAAAGGAATAAAGAGATTAAGACACACCGCCTGCTTAAAAACCAGGACTGGTTTACAACATTAAGGACCAGTGGAATGCAGGGAACTGCAATACTGTTCTGACTGGGAAAAAGGTGCACCAAACATAACGACAGAGGAAGTGAATGACCTTCACTACTGCACATTCTATTTTTTTTTAATTTTTAATATTTTAAATTTAATTTTTCATCTTTTACTTAAGAAACTATTTTCTTTTTGTCCTCACTTTATTTTACCATTTTAATTTTTACATTTTTATTTTCAATCAGTATTATTACTACTACTATTTTACCTTTTTGAAAAAAAAAGTGTCATTTCTTTTTCTCTTTATTTTACATTGGGATTAGTGTTCTACATTCTATTTTCACCTTTCCTTTAGCATCATTTTACTCTTTCTCAACTCTACCTTCATGCCGTCACTCTCTTAACTTTTCCCCTTTGATTGTCCTGTTTCTCTTCTCCTACTTTAGATTTTCCCTATTCTTCCTTTTTACTCCCTGTTAAAATTTCACCCTACTTATATATCTGACTAAAGGCCTGGTGCACAAAGTTTGCACACAGGGGGGTGTCCTTCAGCCCAGTCTGATCCTTCTCAAACGTGGGACACCATGAGGGATGTCTGACTGCCCATTTAGGCTGAATCCAGGACTGCTGGCTCCCAACTGCTCACCTACCTTCCTTTCTGATTGCCCCTAACTGCTTCTGCCTGCCAGCCTGATTACTCCCTAACCACTTCCCTGCCAGCCTGATTGATGCCTAACTGGTCCCCTGCCAGCCTGTTTGCCCATAACTGCCCTCCCCTGTGGGCCTGGTCACCCTAACTGCCTTCCCCTGCAGGTCAGAATGCCCCACAGCTTCCATTCCCTGCAGTCCCAGTCATCCCTAACTTCCCTTCTCTGCCTGCCTGGTCACTCCTAACTGCCCACCCCTGCAGGCTTGATCACCCCCAACTGCCCTCCCTTGCAGGTCTGGCCTCTCCCAGCTTCCTTCCTCTGCTGGCCATCTTATGGTACATCTTGTGCCCACATGGGGGCAGGATCTTTTACCCACAGGGGGGCAGTCATCTTGTGTGTTGTAGTGATGTTCAATCTGCATATTACTCTTTTATTAGGTAAAATAGAGGCCTGGTGCACAGGTGGGAACCAACCTGTATACCCTGAAGGGTGTCCTGGATCAGGGTGGATCTTCCCTTGGGGATACACAAAACAAAACGACATCCGCATAATAAGGAATACAGAAGGAGAGTAAACTGAGATAGGAATAGAAAACCTGTTTGAAGAAATAATGACAAAACTTCCCTGGCACAGTGAAAAAAAAAAACACAAATCCAAAAAGTTCAGAGTCACAAGCAAAATGAACCCCAAAATACCAATGCCAAAACATATTATAATTAAATAGGCAAATACCAATGACAAAGTAATAATCTTAAAAGTGGCCAGAGAGAGATAGAAGGAAAGTTACCTACAAAGTAATCTCCATCAGACTAGCAACTGATTTCTCAACAGAAACTCATCAGGCCAGAAGGGAAGGGAATACAGTATACAAAGTCATGCAAAGCAAGGGTATGAATCCAAGAATACTGTACCCAGCAAGGCTATCAATCAAAACTGAAGGTGAAATCAGGAGCTTCACAGACAAAAAAGGACTAAGGGAATTTATTACCACCAAACCAGCAATACAAGAAATGCTA
>JAAGEH010000050.1:126290-224086 GCA_011751065.1 Lasiurus cinereus
CATCAAAAGACATAGGGTAATGGATTGGATAAGAAAACATAACCCATATATCTGCTGTTTACAAGAAACCTGCCTCAGGAAAAAGATGCACACAGAATGAGGGTGAAGGGATGGAAAAAAGTTTTTTCAGGCAAATGGAAATGATAAAAGAGCTGGGGTAGCAATACTTATATTTGACAAATTAGATCTCAAAGTGAAGGACATAACAAGAGATAAGGAAGAACACTTCATAATACTAAAGGGAGCAATCCAACAACAAGAAATAACTCTGGTAAACATATATGCACCAAACACAAGACCACACAAATACATAAAAACTCCTGGAGGATATCAAGGGAGAGATTGACAGTAATATAATCATAGGAGAAGACTTTAATACCCCATTATCATCATTGGAAAAATCCTCTAAACAAAAAATCAGCAAAGAAACATCAATCCTAAATGATTCACTAAACCAGATGGAATTAATTGACATCTTCAGAACATTTCACCCCAAAGCCACAGAATATACATTCTTCTAAAAAAATCACATAGTCATATTAATTGATACCCATGGGTCATTTTCAAAGATATACCATATGTTGGGCCATAGGCAAAGTCTTTTCAAATTCAAAAAGATAGAAATCATATCAAGCATCTTTTCAGATCACAGTGGCATAAAATTGGAAATCAACTACAATAAAAACAATTCAAAGAAATCAAACATATGGACACTAAATAGCATGCTATTAAACAATGACTGGGTAACCAGACAGATCAAGGAAGAAATTAAAAACATCATGGCAACAAATGACAATGAAAACACAACAATTCAAAATCTCTGGGACACAGTGAAAGCAGTCTTGAGATGGAAGTTCATAGCTTTACAAGCCTACTGCAAGGAAAAGAAAAAAAAAACAACAACAAGAAACAATGGTAATAAATTACCTGACCCTACAACTCAAAGAGTTAGAAAGAAAGCAACAAGAAAAGCCCAGTGTAAGCAAAAGAAAGGAAATGATAAAGATCAAAGCAAAGATAAATTACTAGAGATCATAGAAACAATACAGAAGATCAACAAAACCAAGAGCTGTTTTTTTGAAAGGATAAAAAAGATTGATGAACCTCTAGCTAAGCTCACCAAGAAGAAAAGAATGAGGATCCAAATAAACAAAATCAGAAATGAAAGAGGTGAAATAACAACAGACCCCACCGAAATACACAGGATTGTTAAAAAATACTATGAACAACTCTATTCTAACAAACTGGACAACCTGGAGGATATGGACATATTCCTAGAAAAATATAACTTTCCAAAACTCAATCAGGAAGAATCTAAACATTTCAATAGGCCAATAACTATGGAAGAAATTGAAGCAGTCATCAAAAAGCTTCCAGAAAGCTGTTTCTAAAGTATTAACTAAAATTTCTATTGGTATTTCATCTCATGGTAAAATTGCTTAACATGCAATGAACATAAAGCAGTCATTTTTGTGCAAAAAATTAAAATTTAAAGGTTTCAAGATTGCATTAAAAATTTACAAAAGTCTCCATTAATCAAAAAAGGGAGAATAGTAGGATAATATCATGTAAGGAAAAATATCGAGTAAGTAAATTACATCTAGAAAATTTTTACTTTAGAAAATTATCTTTCATTTGCAATGCTAACAGAAAGACATGCATGAAAAACACATGGTGTCAAAGTAAGCCAAAGGAAAATCATTTGGGCAAAAATAAAAAGGACCCCAAGTCAATTTTATAGAAAAGATTACTTTATTAACTTTTGGTCGAGAATATGTTTATATATTTTCAGAAAACAACTCCAAGACCAAGTAGACTCCTGCAACAGAGAGGAATTAATAAGTCTGTCCCAACCATGAAGACAAGAGGAGAAACAGTCCAGAAATGGAAAATGCTGATGATGCCTTGCCATGCTAGAGGTCAGCAACTGTGTGTCACTACAGGAAGCCTAGGACCAAACCAGAGAGGGTCCGACTTGCATTGCCACCATTTGTCCACCATCCAGATACCATTGCTTGAAGTGTGCACATAAGGAACTGTTGGACATTGAAACTGGGACTCAGAACTATTGGGCATTGACATTGTGACTCAAACATTTTTTGTTCTTATAAGTTAGCCTGCGGAGGCAAGATGTTTTTAAAGAAAAGAGTCGGGTTGGGGGGAGGGGAGTCAAATACAGAAAACCTAAAACCATTTCCCCTAAGAACAGGAACAAGACAGGGATGCCCACTCTCACCACTCCTGTTCGACAGAGGCAAAGAAACAATGAACAGACTGTCATACTACAGCAGGAAGGCAGGGAAGGTTGGATGTGTTTGTAAGAGATCAACCAAAGGACTTGTATGCATGTATATAAGCATAACCAATGGATACAAGACACTGGGGGGTGGGGCAGGCAGGTGAGGGCATGTACTGGGGGGTTGGGAAGGCCTAGGGGAGGTCAATGGGCAGGGGAGGAGACATATGTACTACTATTTGTAATACTTTAAACAATAAAACTAACAAACAAACAAAAGCTTCCAGCAAACAAAAGCCCAGGGCCAGAGGGCTTCACAGAATAGTTCTACCAAACACTCAAGGAAGAATTAAAACCTATCCTCCTCAGATTATTCCAAAAAATTCAAGAGGAAGGAACACTTCCAAGTTCCTTTTATGAAGCCAGCATTACCCTAATACAAAAACAGATAAAGACAATACAACGAAAGATAATTACAGGCCAATATCTCTCCTGAACATAGGTGCCAAAATTCTAGCAAATTGGAACCAGCAGTACATCAGAAAGATCATACACCATGACCAAGTAAGATGTATCCCAGGAAGGCAAGGATGGTACAATATCTGCAAATCAAATAAACAAATTGAGAAATAAAAATCACATGGTTATATCAATTGATGCAGAAAAAGCCTTTGACAAAATCCAACACCCTTTCTTGATAAAACCTCTCAACAAGATGGGAATAGAAGGATCATACCTCAATATCATAAAAGCCATATATGATAAATCCACAGCTGACATCATACTCAATGGGCAAAAACTAAAACCATTTCCCCTAAGAACAGGAACAAGACAGGGATGCCCACTCTCACCACTCCTGTTCGACATAGTACTGGAAGTATTAGCCATTGCAATTAGACAAGAAGAAGAAATAGAAGGCATCCAATTTGGAAAAGAAGAAGAAAAGCTTTCGTTATTTGCAAATGACATGATATTGTACATAAAAAAAAAAACCCGAAAGACTACATCAAAAAACTAATAGTTAATAAATGAATTTGGCAATATAGCAGGATACAAAATTAACACCAAGAAATCTATGGCATTTCTATACACCAATAGTGAACTTACAGAAAGAGAGACTAAAATAGAAATTCCACTTACCATTTCACCAAAAAAAATTAAGATACCTAGGAATAAACTTAACTCAGGAGGTAAAAGACCTATACGCGGAAAATTAGAAGAAGACGTAAACAGATGGAAGAGAATACCATGCTCATGGATTGGGAGAATCAACATCATTAAAATGTCCATGCTACCAAAGCAATATATGGATTCAATGCACTCCCCATTAAAATACAATGGCATATTTCACAGACCTAAAAATAACACTCCAAAGATTCATCTGGAATAAAAAAGACTCCAAATAGCCACAGCAATCCTGAGAAAGAAGAATAAAGTAGATGGGATCTTAATACCAGATTTCAAGCAGATTACAAAGCCACTGTTCTCAAAACAACCTAGGATTGTCACAAGAACAGACATATAGATCAATGGAATAGTATAGAGAATCCAGATATTGATCCAAACCACTATCCTCAATATTTGACAAAGGAGGCATGAACATACAATGGAGTCAAGACAGTCTCTTCAATAAAGTTGTTGGGAACATTGGACAGATACATGCAAAAAAATGAAACTAGAGCACTAACTTACACCATCCATAAAAATAAGTTCCAAATGGATACAGGACTCAAACATAAGACTGGAAACCATAAAAATACTAGATGAATACACAGGCAGCAAAATCTCAGACATATGCTGAAGGAACTTTTTAACTGATACTGCTCATAGGGCAATGGAAGCTAAAGAAAAAATAAACAAATGGGACTACATCAAAATATAAACCTTTTGCACAGCAAAAGAAACCATCAACAAAACAACAAGGAAGCTCACTGTATGGGAAAACATACTTGCAAATGTTATCACTGATAAAGGTTTAATCTCCAACATCTACAGGCAACTTATACAACTTAATAAAAGAAAGATAAATGATCCAAAAAAATGGGCAATGCAACTAAATAGAATCATTTTGAAAGATGACAGAAGGAAGGCCAAGAGACATGAAAACATGCTCAAAATTATCGGAGAGATGCAAATCAAAATGACAATGGGATACCATTTTACATCTGTCAGAATGGCAATCATCACAAATAGACAAAGGACAAGTGTTGGTGAGGATGCAGAGATAAGGAACCCTGATGCACTGTTGGTGGGAATGCAGACTGGTGCAGCCACTGTGGAGAACAGTATGGAATTTCCTCAAAAAGCTAAAAACAGAACTCCCATTTGAGCCAGTAATCTCACTCCTAGGAATATATCTTAAGAAACCAGAAACACCAATCAGAAAGGATATATGCACCCTTATGTACATAGCAGCACAATTTACAATAGCTAAGATTTGGAAACAGTCTAGGTGCCCATCAGCAGATGAGTGGATCAGAAAACTATGGTATATCTACACAATGGAATACTATGCTGCCATAAAAAAGAAAGAATTCTTATCATTTGCAGCAACCTAGATGGAATTGGAGAGCATTATGCTAAGTGAAATAAGCCAGTCAATGAAAGAAAAATACCACATGATCTCACTCATTTATAAATAATAAATAACATTATAAACTGATGAACAAAAAGATAGATACAGAGGCAGTAAAGCCTCAAACAGACTGTCAAATTACAGTGGGAAGGTTAGGGAGAGGTGCGGTAGATAAGAGATCAACCAAAGGACTTGTATGCATGCATTTAAGCATAACCAATGAATGCAAGCCACTGGGGCTTGAGAGCATGCATGGGAGTGGGGTGAGGGGGTGTAATGGGAAGATATGTACATTAGTAAAAAAGTGGGGGGGAAAAGGAAATACACAATCCAATAAAAAATAATCACTAGATACCAATATCAAAATGACCCAGATATGGCAATTAGCAGAGAAGCACTTCGTAGCAAATACTATATACATTACCAGGGATTTAAAGGAAAACACATATCAATTAGAAGGCTTTCTTCAGTCAGTATATGCTTTAGCCATTATAAAACACAGTTCTGTGCATTCTGGATTTGAGTATATGAGAAAGCAATTTATAAATGTACTAAGATGTATTTTGTGGGGTGCATGACATATGTCAGTCTTATTTTAAGTGCTTTTCATAGACTACTGAAACTCCCCACTGGCAGCAGACCAGACCAATAATGTTAGTGAAATTAATATTTATATTTTATATATGTAAAACATATGTCGAACATCATTCAAGTAGACAAATGGTATGGGTAGGACTTGAAGCCATGGTGTCTAGGTGTACAGCACATGTTCCTAAGCACATGTTCTTAAACACAGTACTTTACCACTTCCTGGGTGGTAAAAATGCATTTGTCAGTTTCATTTTATTACTATAAGAATGGTCAGCCTTTGTAAAATAAAATTGATGGCATGAAAAAAATCAGTCAATGTGATCAATGGATAATTAATTAATCTATGTGAAAATTAAACAGCCTATGGGAAAATACAAAGGTTAATTTGAATATATGAGAAACAGCAGCACAGACATTCTGTATTTCAAATATTTCTATATTGATTAAATGAAGTCTTTATGGCCTGGTGAAAATTTTATTATACATAACCTTATGTGGTGATATTTTCAAATTTAAGGCAAAAAAAAATTTCTTAGATTTTGCAAAGCATACTTAGGATCACACTTCTTGTATCCTGTAGCATCTGCACCACAGTTGCCAGATCTATCAGTTATAGCATTAAGGAATCTAAAACACTCTGGAGGACCCGGAGATAAAGCTGAAAAGGAAAAATGTGGTTAATCATATTGAACTTATATTAATTTAAAATAATTAACAAATGAATTTTACAATATATATATTGCACAAAATAATGTTATACCATAAATTGAAAATTAAAAATAGGTTTAAGATCACACAACACCACTTTAATAAAATATTTAGAAGTTAAAAGCATTTTTACTATCCAAATAACTTAGATATAAACATTGCATTCAGTTTATTTTTAGTAAGTTTAGAAATTCATGTCTGTAAGAAATCTAAAGAATATCTTATCAGTCAATAATTTGTGTTTGCATAAATATCTTTTCAAGTCAAGCCAGTCAACTTATATCTTTGGTTTTTATCATAATTTCTTCAGAGCAAAAGGTATCGGAGCCACAATTGACTCATTTTCACATTGGCTATCCAAACCATACACAGAATATATTTAATTCTCTTAAGATACAACCAACTTAAAGGGCAATTTGCTTAACATAACCTTCCATCATCAGTTCTACTCTAGGCTTAAGTCAAAACTCTTCGATAGAAAGATTTAACTACACCATCATGACACATCAAAAGAGAAGCCCCAGGAGACACATTAGATCTCTGTTGAAACTCTGAACAGTGGTAGCCAGCAGGTAATTTTATTTAGAGGTCATTTGCAAACCTGGCCTGGGTGAGAAGTCAAAAATGTCAGCCAAGCAAGAGAAGCAGGCGATCGCCGGTGGACATAAAATATGATAGAGTTGGAGATCTTTCGTAACTATAGTGATAAAATCGAGAGTCTCAAGGGCATTAACATATAATTTAGTCCCCTTTGAAGGCTTGTTCCTGATTCTAAAAATGTAAAAAGTGGGGCATTAAAATATAAAGAGATGACTTTTATAAATCAGTATGGATTCTTCTGCACTTTTTTCTGTGCTCTAGTAGCAGGGATAGAAGTTTTAGTAAATATACCACTCTTAGAAGATAAAGACACATTACAGTAATATCTATATAAGAGAAGCATTTAGACTAGAAACAGGGCTCCTCAAAGGCAACAAATTAAAGGTAAAATATAAAATAAAAGAATCTTTTAAAAATAATTAAGAGAACATTGCTACATATATACTGAAACATCTAAAGGCTGTCATCCTTTAGAAACCGCAGAGGACGGGCCCAGCTCCAAAGTTTCAGTATTTTCCAGAGGGGTGTTTTTACACAGAGCTAGTGCCATGATTTTTAGGTTGGGTTCTCCAGTTTTTAGGGCTGCTGCCCAAGGGATGTCCTTAAATCATCTGGCTCTGGTGGCCACAGGAGTTTTCATTTTTGGGTGGTATGGGATGATGACAATCAGAGAGTTCTTGGCTCTACCACATCCAAGGCACTGGACAGACAGCAGACTGAAACACATGTTCACTCTCTCTGTGAAAGAGAGACCACTTTGCTGTCCCTGGAGCTTTGGTTTGAGGTAAAGGCATTGGGTTTGGCATTTACTGATGTTCTCTGAGGGGATGGAAAATAGTGGACATCATCTTTGAGCTTTCCCTGTGCTGTGTCTCAGCTCTCCAATATTTCTTATAAAACAAACAAACATTTTACCCTCAGAATTATATAAGCTAATTCATTAATTTTGATAGGTAGATAGAATGAAGTTATGCATATACATATAGAAAAAAATAATTATATTTTTTATAGATTTTGTTTCTCTGATAGAATCCTGGGTAAAACAGTTTATAGGATAAATGGAACTGTGATGTTTTAGTTTGGAAATATTCTTATATCTCCTCCATGATAGCCCAATGCCAGCAGCTTTTCAGTTAATGAAATGGCCTGACCTATTTTGAACTTTTGTAAAAGTGCCATACTCAGAGCATATAGTTGATTTCAGACAACTTTTCAATCATGAATAGAATAAATAAACAGATCAGCAAGAAAATACAAAATTAGAACACTACCAATAAAGGAGACATAACAGAAATCTACAAAGCACTCTATCTAACAATAGCAGAATGCCTATGCTTCTCCATGCATTTGGATATTCTTCAAGATAGATCATACAGGAGGTAAAGAAACTCTAAATAAACTAAAAAAAAACTTGAAATTGTACATATTATGTTCTCTGAATACAATGAAATTGAATTTAAAAATTAATAATAATAGTACATAAGAAAAATGCGATAATGTGGAAATTAAACACACCTAAATAAAAGAAATAAAAATGAAACCTTAGGGAAATTAGAAAATACTTTGAGATGAATGGAAATAAAAGCATGGCATACAGAAATGTATAAAGAACCATTGAAAAGAGTGCTTAAAATTTATAACTGCAAATAACTAAATTAGGAAAGAAAAATGATTTTAAATCAATAATCTAGCATTCCATCTTAAGATACTGAAAAAAATCTAAACATAAAGCAAACAGAAGTAGAGAAATAATAAATATTATAGCAGAAATAATAAAACAGAGAATAGACAAATAACAGAGAAAATCAATAAAACAAATAGTATATTTGAAAAGATCAAATAAATTTGAAATATTTTAATTATTAACAGAAAAATTCCCCCCCAAAAATGTCTGAGTGCAAGTATCTTCACTAGTGAATTCCATAAAATTTTCAAACAACTAATACAGTGCATCAAGACTCTTCCAAAAATATGAATAGGAAATACTTCAATGAATCATTCAATGAGACTTGATAGCAAAACAATCCAAAGAGATTTCAAGAAAAAAATTGATATATTTCTCATGAATGAAAACACAAAAATTCTCAAGAAATCTACAGACTAATAACCCTCATGAATATGAATTTTAAAAAAACAACAAAATACTTAAAAACTGAATTATAGAGTATATTAAGAACACTATAAATACCAAGTGGGATTTATTTCTGAAATGCAAAGATGGTTCAAAATACAAAAATAAATATGTCAATTAGTCATATACCAAAATAGAAGAATGAAAGGAAAAAAAACTCACCACATAATTATGTTAATTGATGCAGAAAAAGCATTTGACAAAATTCAACACCTTTTAATTATAAAAAACACTCAACTAACTGTAAGTAGAAGAAGAGTATTTAATATAATAAAAGCCATTTATAAAAATACACCAAATAGTTGAAATAATAGTCAATGGTGAATGACTGATAGCTTTTTCTCTATGATAAGGAACAAGAAAAGAGTATCAGCTTTCATCCTTCTATGCATCCCAGTAATAAAAGGCCTGATTGCTAGACCAATGGGCAACTAAAAGAAACAATATACATCTAAATTGGAATAAAATAAGTAAAAGTATGTGTTCATAGATGTGATATATATATCTCCCTAAAGCTACAACACACACACACACACACACACACACACACACACACAGACACACACACACGTTAGATTTAATAACTTCAGCTCAGTTTTAGGATACAAAATTAACACATAAATATCAGTTGCATTTCATTTCTATATATTAGCAATGAAAAATCCCAAAAGGAAATTAAACAATTCCAACTTTCATAATATCAAAAGAAAAAAATTAAGATTAAAACTGTATGGGAGAACATATTTGGCAATGATACATTTGACAAAGGGTTAATATCCAAAGTATAAAAGGAACTCATACTACTTAACAAAAGGAAGACAAACTATTCAATTAAAAAATGGGCAAAGGATCTAAATAGACACTTCTCCAAAGAAGACATATAGATGGCCAAGGGATGAAAAAAAGGCTCAAGATCACTAATCATCAGAGACACGCAAATTAAAATCTCCTCATGCCTGTCAGAATGTCTATCAATAAACAAAAAGTGTTGGGGAGTATGTGGAGAAAAGGGAACCCATGTGCACTGTTGAGGGAAATGTAAACTGATGAAGCCATTGTGGGAAAAATTATGGAGTTTCTTCAAAAAATTAAAAAATGGAACTGTTTTTGACCCAGTGATCTCATTTCTGGAAATATATTTTAAGAAACCCAAAACTCTAAATCAAAAGACTGCATGAACCTCTGTGTTTATTGTAGTGGTATTTGCAATACCCAAGATCTGAAAGTAGCCTAAGTGCAATTCAGTAGGTGAGTGTATGAAAAGTGATATTTTATACAATTGAATACCACTCAGCTGTAAAAGAATTAAAAATATGAAATCTTACCTTTTGCAATAGCATGAATGGACCTGGAGATTATTATGCTAAGTGAAGAAAGCCAGTCAGAAAAAGACAAATGCCATATAATCTATTTATATGTGGAATATAAGGAGCACAATAAACTAACAAACAAAATAGAAATAGATTCATGGATACCAAGAACAGACTGACAGAGGGGAGGTGGGTTAGGGGGCTGGATGAAAAAAGGTGAAGGGATTAAACAAAACAAACAAACAAACAAAAAACATATAGTATAGGGAAGGCCTAGTGGAGAGGGTGCAGAGTGGGTGGAGTCAATGGGGAAAAAAGAGGGGCCTTTGCAATACTTTCAAAAATAAAGATAAATAAATAAAAAATACTATCTGGTGATGGCCAGCGGGAAAGGGGCAGATAGAGGTTGGCAGAAGGAGGATAGAGATGGAAAGAGAATTTACTCTGGACAGTGGGTGCTTAATGCAGTGTTGAGTTGTATTCTTGAAACCTTTATAGTTTTTATAAAACCTGTATAGTTTTGTGATTCAATATTACTCTAATAAATTCAATTAAAAGTCTACTTAAAATATTTTTTAAAATTGTGTTGATAAATGTAGTTATGATGATTCGACTTTGGTTGGTGAGCACACAATGCTATATACAAATCATGTGTCATGAAAATGTACACTTAAATCCTTATTAACCAATTGTACCCTAATAAATTTAATTAAAAATAAAGTAAAAATTTAAAAATATGTTGTTAATATTAAATTGCATATATCTATTAACTATTTAATAACACAAAAACACATTCCTTCTCCTCAGACCTTTTAGTCTTAGGCAACCATTAATCTACTTTATGTCTTTATACATATGCATAATAATATAAATGAAATCAGAATTTGTGGTCCTTTGTGACTGGCTTCATTAGCTTGCCATATGTTTTCAATATTTATCTATGTTTAACAAATATTAGCACTTTGTTAAATAAATATTTTATTGCATGGTAATATTCCATATTTACTCATTAACCAGTTGATGGACATTTGGGTTATTTCTACATTTTGATTATTCTGAATAATGGTGCAATGAATATTTGTATACAAGGTTTTATGGGAACATGTATGTTCAATTCTCTTGGGTAAATACCAGTTGTGATGATAAATGTAGTTATAATGATTTGCTTAACATTTTAAGAAAATGCTAAACTGCTTTCTAATGCTGCTACACCATTTTTATATTCCTACCAGCAATGCATAAAAATTCTGATTTTGCCAGAGACTTACTAACACTTGCCATTGCCTGTCATTTTAAATTATAGCCATCCTCAGAGGACCTGAACAGACACTTCTCCCAAGAAAATATACAAATGGCCATCAAATATGTGAAAAGATGTTCAACTTCACTAGCTAATAGAGAAATGCAAATCAAAACTAAAATGAGATATCACCTCACATCTGTTAGAATGGCTATTATCAATAAGACAGATAATGAGTTGGAGAGATTGTGGGGAAAAAAGGAACCTTCATTCACTGCTGGTGTGGATGTAAACTGGTACAACCGTAGGAAACAGTATGATGGTTTCTGAAAACACTAAAAATAGTTACCATATGACTCAACAACTCCTCTTCTGGGTGCCTTCCAAAAATAAAAAATAAAAACACTAATTCACTAAGCTATATGTACCCCTTTGTTCATTGTGGCATTATTCACAGTCGCTAAGATATGAAGACATTTGAGGTGGTCTTCCTATAGAGAATTGGATAAAGAAAATGTGGAACATATATACTATTTTTACTCAGCCATAAGAAGAGACAAAAATACACTGTCATTTGTGACAACTTGGGTGTACCTTGAGAATGTTATGCTAAGTGCAATAAGTCAGTCAGAAAAACTAAGAACCATATGATTTCACTCATATGAGTGATATAAAACTGAAACTCATGGACATCAACAGCAGTGTGGTAGTTGACAGAGGGAAGGGGATGAAGGTAAAAGGGGTCCTGATTTATAGTGACAGGAGAAGATTTGACTTTGGGTTCTGGGCACATAATGCAATATATAAATTTTATAACATAGAAATCCATACCTGAAACTTCTATGTTAACCAATGTCATCCCAATAAATTTAATAAAAAATTACATTAAAAATTACAATCATATACCAACACCTATTTCTTTTCAGTTTCCAGGAAAGTGAATATACAGGAAATAAAATTATAACAAATACCTTCACCAAATGATTCTGTACATTGTGATTCCAGACTCCTACAGTATCCCTCTAGGCAGAGCCATTTACTCTGTTCACATGGATGACCATCCTGAACATAAAGGTCCTCTTGACATTCCCCAGATGATCCATTGCAATATTCAGTGAGATCACATTCACGTATGGAATTTCTGCATGAAGTTCCTTTTGGTAAAAACTGATGGTGTGAGGTAGATTATAGTGAATAAAGCAGAATGCAAACATATAGATATCATAAAGAATGATAACTTTACTTATATAGATAATACCAAAATTTTAATTGTCAACTCTTACTTGACATTCGTTACAGCATAGTCCTGTTAAACAATCAGCACCAGCTTTTAGTGCACATGTGGCATGGTCACAGCAATTGCCTTGGATTTCATCACACTCCTGAAAGGCAAAACAAATGCTCTTTAATATCTTCCAACTTTCATTTACATTGGATGCATATTTTAATGATGTGAACATCATGTAACACTAGTGTATATTACATATACTATAGGCAGATGCTTAACAAACATGTTGGCAAACAAACAAAAAATAAATAAACCCACTTATTTGCTCATGCTTTTTAATAGAAATTGATTAGTTACCTACAATGTGCTAGACTGTGTGTTTTTTTCTCTCCCTAGAGTAGGTTTGACTATATGAGTAGTAGGGTTTTCTGAAATCCTTGACGCTACCAAAGCCAACCTCCAGGAGCTCTCTGGCTCTTGTAGACAGAAATAGTTAAATGCAAGACATGAAATGAAAGTTACAACTTAACAATTTCATTATGATTAGTTCTTACTCATCCTTTATGAATGTACTGTATTTTAATAAGTCAGTGACTTTTATGAGCTATTAATAATTTATTTTACTTTGATCACTAAATATGAACTAGAAAATGATATTTTTTAACATGACAAATTATCAACTTTACATCACTCATCCATATTTCATGATGCCTTCTGTTTTATGCTATAATTCATCTATGCCCAGTGATTGTTTTTGTTAATCCTTCAAACTTATTGTGATCTTTATTATTTTTGGTGTTGTTAAAATTATTATAGGTGTCCCCCATTTACCTCTTCTTCCACCCCCACTCCACCAGCCTCCATCCCTTCCCTCTGGCCCTAACCATATCGTTGTCTGTGTCCATGGGCTATGCTTATATGTATGTTCTTTAGGAAGTTGATTACCATGATTCCATGTTTTCATTTATTTAATATTAGGTTTAATAAAAGTAGTATATAAGAAAGTAGAAAGCTGGAGAGATGATACTTTCACACACACACACACAATTTTTAAAATTCCCAAGGATTTTAAAAATGATAAAACGATTGATTGGGCCAAAAATTTCAGTAAGTTACACAAAAATAAATAATAGATTTCAGTGATCTTAACATGACTCATAGTATGATATTTACTAGGACACATTAATTTGTAGTGTTTTCCAGAAGTATTCTGACTAATCTGTATCATTGCTGTTACTATGTACATGGGATTCTGGTGAGTTAAACTATATAACAGGAATTTGGGACATAATTATATGGTATTTAATAAAGCCAAAAGATACTGCTGTTAATATTTATTTAAAAATGTCAAGGTGTTTCCATTTAGATCCAAACAAGGAAAAACAGGTGGGTGCTGTGGAATAATTTCTTAAAAACATATCATAAACTATTTACCTAAAAACACACTTTTTCATACTAAGGCGAGTACACATAAATGACCTTAGGTATTACAGTATGGACCATTGAATTCCATTCAGATTTTCTTGATTCTCTCATGCCTATACCACTCACTGTGAGTCTCACAATTTCTCTCTCTCTCATTGAATTTTCTTTTTCTATTCTCTTACCACCTTCCTCTGATACAGCAACTTTTTGTAAGATTTCTGTATGAAAACCAGCCTTATGGATTATGTATGGTCCAAATCTAAATATTTTGAGTTGAATATTGTCCTAGATTAAAATACTCAAAGCCAAAATGGTACCTCCTACGTTTTCTTTCTCAAATCTTTATATCTTTTTGAATGGCAGAGGATTTTAGGTT
The DNA here is from genome assembly GCA_011751065.1 of Lasiurus cinereus. Lineage (NCBI taxonomy): Eukaryota > Metazoa > Chordata > Mammalia > Chiroptera > Vespertilionidae > Lasiurus > Lasiurus cinereus. The sequence continues at coordinate 140,711 of JAAGEH010000050.1, forward strand.
CAGAAAAATACAAGAAAAATACACAAGAAGGGCAGTTTTTACTTAAGTTAACTCAGCTATAGGAATAATGACGTTGCAAATCACTTGTACAGATACTATACAAACCACTAAATCTGTACATCAATATGTAAGTGCCTTCATTAGTTTATTAAAATCTCTATATGCTTTCTTAACATTTTTGCAGGAAAGTGAGAATGATAAATTATGAAAATAACAGTGTAACATGATAAAATTAAATATTTTATACGATTTTGGTATGTATGCTTCCAAAGTAATACCTACATCTTGAGTCCCACAATCACATACTTCTCCTTCTTCCACTTGTTTATTACCACAAACTCCAACTTTGTATGATGGATCTAAACGTGGCTGATTTCGAAGACATTGGGATTTTGGCTTTGAAATAAAATGTACAAAATCTTCCATGCTGCAGTTACTAAAGATCTTCACACCACTGGAATGACTAAAAATACATTAAACTTCAAATTTTTATACAAGCATTGTATCAATCAATTGCCTACCCCGGGAATAAAGCTATTTAACCTTCCACCAAAGAAAAAATACTCAATTCTGTTAGTGTCTACTATGTAAAAATGAACAGTAAATATTTTAGTAGGAATAAATAACTAATCAATAAAATGTTGTTGGATCTTATATTAGTTATTTGTGACACCGTTTTCTCTTGCAGCTCTTATCTAACAGAGTGATCCATCTCTCTTTCATTTTTGCTTCCTTTTCTTTTCATGACTTCTAAATATTGTAATACTCTTTTATTGACAAAAGAAGTTGGGCTTCTCCACTTTTTATATTTACTCATAGACAATCTTTTCAGTTCTAGGTTTTAAATAACACCAGAACCTAACTTCTCAGATATTTGTTTTCCTAATTCCAACTAAGCACCTAAACTCCAGAGTCCCATACCCAATTCCTTATTCAGCATTTACGCAGAGATACCTTTTCTAAGCACACATCTAGCAGACCACCCCTTTACTACTCTTTGTTCCCTTAGTGACATTGATTTTTCTTCAAAATACTTATAAAAAAATGGGAATATTAATTATTTGTTGATTGATTACCTTGTCCTACTCGCTTTTTAGCTCTTGAGAAAAGGCATTTTCTTTTTTAAAAATATATATTTATATTGATTTTAGAGAGAGAAAGCCAGAGAATAGAGAGGTAGAAATCTTTATGAGAGAGAAACACAATCAATAGGCTGCCTCCTGCATGCCCCATACTGGGAATCCAGCCCATAACCCAGGCTTGTGCCCTGACCAGGAATCAAACCATGACCTGGTTCATGGGCTGATGCTCAACTTCTCAGTTACACCGGCCAGGTGGGAGAATGCATTTTCAATTTGTTTATTTACTAGCACAAAGCTAAGAGCTCAATATTCACTAAAAAAAAATGAATGGGTACATGGTTAAAACTGTTGTATAGTAGATTTTGGTTGCAGTTTTAATTAAAATTAACTATAATTTTAATTATTCTGAAAATATTAACAAGTAAAAAATTATAATCATGGAGGTTTGTAACTTGATGACAGATATAGATAATATGAAGTTATTGTTTTTTAAAGACATAGACTCAAACCCTAGTCATTCAGATTATTACAGGAACATGTTATTTCCATGAGGATTACAAATTAGGGAGTTTTGAACAAATTACCAATTTTGGTATTTTTTTGTTATTGTTACATCCTGATTGAACATACCCTTCAGTTATATTAACCACAACGAATGAATTTATTATTACATTGCCAACATTTCAGATGAATTTTATCTAAGTACCAGAAACCAAAAGGAGAGAAAGAAATATAAATTTAATATTACGGAGACCCAAGCAAGGCAAAGTGTGTTGGCTATGTGTGAATGGATCCATAGAGCGTATATTTTTTGGTGATTTAATTTTTCATTAGAAAGAAAATATCAATAATAAATATATAGAATTGGAGAGTTTCTTTTCAGCTTGAATCTTTGAACAGATTTTCTGGATATTTTTTTCCCCATTCTCTCATGTTTTCTTGATAATAGAACCTCTGGTATTCAGTTAAGTATATAATTCCCTTGCATGAATGACTACATTTTTTAGCTTCTTGCAAAGTTAGGAGTAGGCTGATAAAAAGGTTAAGTAATTAGTTTAAAATGAAGCTATATGTTTAACTTCTAGAAAGTAATGTTGACAACCATGCTTCTAAGTGACCCTTTATTCTATTGGTGACTATGAACTTGGTTAATTTATTGCTGTAGTTAAAACTTCCATCATGAGTTATGACACCATCTATGAAAGCCACTGTGCAGAAATCAATGTGAAATATCACACACTTAAAAATGTTTTCATTCCAACTAATATACTGAGAAGGACATGCTCTTAAAACAAGACAGCTTTTTTTTTCTTTTTCTAGCTGCCAGTTTTAGGGAATCCCCATTTAACTGTTGGTGTGAAGTGATTGAGAGATACTGGTGCAATAGATGGACTTGTCCCTGGGGATTTACCTAGAATCCCTGTTTGTGTTATTTATTTGCACTACCTGGATTTTTTTAGCTTGCTCCAAAATAGATTCTTTTGGTCATTAGGGAGATTCATATCCTCACTTGATATTATAATTCTGCGGATCTAAATAATTACAAATTATGATGAAAATATTCGACGTCAGTAACATATTAACTTAGTGTTTCCTACATGCATGCTAAACTCTACAAGGGTCCAGTGGCCTACTAGAAGCTAAAACAGTACTCTGGGGGTCCACACTACAAATATTTGGTACTTGTCAGAGATCCCACATAAAACCTAATCTACCAGGACTATCTTGAGTTTTTATTGTACCATAATGATCATACTTATCAAAGAATAAGACAATGCCCTGTCTGTATATCATCTCCTGCCAAAGTATCCTTGTTGCCATAAGATTACTTATTAATCCAGTTCAACAATAATTTCATAATAGTTTACTATAGCCACTTCTGGGATAACTATTCTTATATGGGTTCCTCCCAAATCAGAGCCTGAGTTAAAAATTTGAATGCAAGTACCGCTAGGTCTAGGAAATCATTGTGGAAGCAGGAGTGAGGGAATGGGAAAAGTGAGATGTTATCAAGTTTGTTGCTGTAAGACATCTAAAAGCAGAAAATGCCTCAAAATTGTCCATCAGGGAGATAAGAGGCTGGCTCTAGTCACTGACTGGATAATGGATTCTCTAATCCTTTATTATTTGGTCCTAATTTTATAAAATCTCAGAGTATACTCTAAAAATAATGATGATAATTGCAACTTCTCCGTTTTAAGGCATACAAATGGTACTGCAAAAGGCCTCCTTTGATAACAAAGAAAAAGCTGAATAACAGCATTTATGAAATCAATAGATTCCAAGACTTCAGTCTGATCCAGGGCAGAATGAAGGAGATTTATGCAGACAAGATCATATTAATCAATCGTTCTTTTACAGTGATCGCAAGCTAATATTTGGCTAATCTGCTCAGGCTTAAATGATAAAATCATGCAAGTAAATAGTGATAAATATAAGAGTTAGATTATATATGACAAAGCAAGTGTGACATTATATTGGGAAACTTTGAGATTGATATTTGGGACTTAGATTATGCATTTTTATCTGGAAATCATGGGTCACAGCTTAAATTTGACCATTTAAAATTATTATAACAGCTTAGACTTTAAATACACCAAAGTTATTTTCATATAAACTATATGTGTAAAGCATATACAAGTAAAGCATCTTACATTGCTTCTGGGTTCATTATGCAGACAGTTCCTGAACACTGGCATTTGTCATTGTCATCATAAGCTATTCCCATGCTAAGGCTCAGTAATTGAGCTATAATGACTGCAAGTGATTCCAGACTTAAGGTTTTGGGGTGCTGAAAAACACACAAGTGCATAATATTTACTGGGAGAAAAATGTAATTATTAAAAATAGTGACATGACAAAATGAAATAGAGTCTTCTAATATGTAACCACAGAAGTGCCATCCATGTTGACTCAATTTGTTACAGATACCATTATCAATATAAAAAGAACATAATAGTGAAATCTAAAATTTTACTAAAAATTAAATATATAGTTCATTTGATGGCACCAAAACAAAATAAAAACTGCCCCAATAATATAATTATATATAATAATAATTGTAGTCATATTTATACTAACCAAAAGATTTAAAGATATACTCATATACATAGTGTCAAATTATTAACAGGTTGTGCTAATTTATAATTTGATTATTTAGAGATAATATTTTACATCAATGCTTTTACATTATGTATCATAAAAATAATAAATTAACCCATTGAATTAATTTATATTATGGTAATAATGACTAATAATGAGAATGCTGACTTTCCTTCTGGGTTCATTATGCAGACAGCTCTTGAGCACTGGCATTTGTCAATGTCATTATAAGCTATTCCCATACTATGCCTATTTTCAAAACCAAAATGCCTTTATCATTTTCTTTTTATAAATGTAAAATGCTTATACAGTGGTACCTCGAGATCGATACGAGTGCCCTAACATACGAGATTTTTGAGATATGAGCCATCGAAAGAGCGATTTTTGCTTTGAAATATGAGCAACATTGAGATAGGAGTAATCGCACGGATCGGCCAGCTTCACACGACCCACCAGTTTACCGTGACTCGAGTGTCTCATAGTTTCCCACCCCTCAAGGTTACGGAACGAATTAAACTCGTATCTCGAGGTACCACTGTGTAGAACATTTTGACCATACTAGACCATATGAAGTTTAAGAAAAATCCACACATCACACTAGATCTTCAAATATATCTACTAACACTTTTGTGAATATACTTCAAGATAGGTTTCCAGGAATACATTTTGGTATATTTTGTTTGCTTCTCTAAATCAACTTTCTATTGTTTTCCACCTTGCTCTCTAGTCAAGGATGGCACCAAAAGATAATATGAAAAGGTTCTTTTCCCCTGGTTTACTTTGGTTTAATGGGGAGGTCAGGGTAAGAAAATTTTATTAGCCTCATTGTCCAGGTGCTTATGGCTGTCTGAATTCTTGAGTGGAAGTCTCTGCTTTCTGGCTATGACCCTAGTAGAATGTCTCTGTCCTTTCCTTCTTGCTTGGGTAACAAATTAAATATCTTTATTTCTAGCCCTGAGACACTACAAAGTCCCTACACCTTGCATGCACATCGATAAATGGCCCCTTTTATCAAATCACCAAGGTTGAATGTACCATCCATTTTTAAATAGAGGAAGAATAAGAAGATAAAGGAGGAGAAGAAAGGAGAAGGTAGAAGCTGGGGAAGAGAGGAAGGGGAAGGGAAGAAGAGGGGGTGTATTTGATTCTATGGAAAAGAAAATGAAGGATTCTGCTAAATTTCAATAATGTAAATACTAGGATATTATAAATAGTAATGAATAATAGGGTATATATTATTATTATAGTTATTTAAGATTTTTTTTGTTTTGTGTTCAGGATATTATAGAAAAGGTGTGGCATCCATTCAATCAGTATAACTTTATAATTGTTTCTCTTTCTCTATGACTCCTGTTCATTGCTCTTTATAGCTCATTAAGATGAAAACAACATCTAAAAAGTTTCACTTTAGTCATTTGTATAAAAGTCATCCCCTACACTCCCGTGTGCAATTGCTCCTTTATCTGTCCTCTTCCTAGTTCATTTATTCTGCTCTTTCATTTTATGAGACTGGAAGTCCAGTGGGAGAAATTCTTACATGGCATTTGGGGGGTCCCTCAGCTCAGCCTACACCCTCTTGCAATCTGGAACCCCTTGGGGAATGTCTGACTGCCGGTTTAGGCCTGATTCCACAGGGATCCCTAAGGGATAGGGCCTAACACGGCAGTTGGATATCCCTCTTGCAATCAGGGACTGCTGGCTCCTAACTGCTCTCCTGCCAGTCTCATCACCTCTAACCACTGGTGTGCTTGCCTGATTGCTCCTAACTACTCAACTATTTGCCTGATGATCCCTATTCGCTTTTGCCTTGGCCCCCAACATGGTGGGTTCATCAAGAAAGTCATCTGGAAGGACATCCGAAAGGTTGTTTGGCTGTTCAGTCTAAATTAGCATATTATACTTATATTATTATAGATAGGGTCAATGTGATTTGTGTTGGAGATGACATTCCTTTGCATTCTCTTTGTGGCAATCTGGCATAGGGCTTCTATTACTCAACTAGGGCTGTCATTACAAAATACCACAGACTGGGTTGGTTTAAATAACAGAAATTTATTTTCTCACATTTCTGGAGATTAGAAGTCCAGGTCAAGTTGCCAAAAAGGTTGCTTTCTGATAAGGCCTTTCTCCCTAGGTTGTAGAAGGCTGTCTTTTCAATGTCTTTACATGGCTTTCTTTAGTATATGCACAGAGATCGATATCTCTGCTGTCTTTTCCTCTTTTATAAGGACACCAGTCCCATTGGATTAGAGTCATACTCATAACCTCCTTTAATCTTAATTACCTTTATAAAGGCCTAGTCTTCAATATATAATCAAATTAGGGGTTGGGGTTTCAATAAATGAATTTTAAGAGTACACAATTTAGTCCAAACAGACTAGTAGCAAAAACTTGAAAATGTATAAACTGGAATATAAGAATTTCCTATGGGATATTATTTATGATTACTTTTGTTTCTAACATAAAATAATGGAAAACTAAAATTATATTTAGCATTGGCATTTTAAAATATTTTGTATAAAAGGTTTAAATAAGCAGACAAGTTTCTTTTGTTGAATCTGCTTACTATAATAGCTGTTAAATAATAGCAGCAGCAGCTGGGATTTATTAACGACTTCTTATGTGCCAATCACTAGTATTCCTATGTTGTACATCATGTGATTAGTTTCTATAAATATGCTTGTCTGCTTGCTTTAAAAACTTCTAGTCTCTAATATTAGAAATCAGGATTCTATATATATCCTTTTAGATAAAGTTCATTAATGCTGTTCAAACTTTCTGAACTTTTGGTCTGATAAATCATCCAAGTATGATCATTTCTGTTAGTAGTTCTTTCAGTATTTGCTTTGTGCATCTTAGTTTGGTATATATGAGTTCATGTTTATTATATATGCTAGTAAAATTTTATTTCATTCTAAATAATAAATCACCCAAAAGTCATATCTATTTTACCCGAATAACATTTTGCTGCCTTATACTATTGATACATCAAATTTCCTTTGGTTATATATTTGCTTCTTTTTCTTTCTCTTTAGTTAAAAAATTTCTGTGGCATTATATATGGGTGCAAAACATATGCATATACATATATGTATGTATAGAATATTTATTTGCTCAAATATACACATTCTTATAGATAATTCATTTGTAATAATATATGTACATACATATATACACACATATTTGTGAAGTGTGTATGTGACAAATATCTGCATAACTATTACACTGTACAAAATATGGGATATTTTTATCACCTAGGAAGTTCTCTCCAGCAAGTATCCAGGCATTACCTTTGTAACTTCTATTCTAACTTTTAATAAAATATCTCTTTATCTGCACATAAAAATGGGTTAATAAAGTAAATATTCTTTTGCTTCTGGTTTACTTTACTCAACAGGTTTTGAGATCCATCAACGTTGCATGTAAAACAATAGTTTATTTTTATTGCTTACATTCTGTGAATATACCACACATATTTATCCATTTCATGGAAAGGAACTCAGTATTGTTAAAGTATCAATATCCCTCAAATTGGCCTAAAGACTCAGTTCAAAATTAATCAGAATCCAAGCAGTTTTTGCTGAAATTGTCAAACTGATTTTAAAATGGAAATGCGGAGAATTCAGAATACCTAAATCTGCCTAACGAAGTAGTAGCAGGGTTTACACTACCATGTTTGATGACTTACTATGAAGCTATATTTATTGAGACAATGTGTTGTTGGCTGAAAGACAGAAAAACAACAACCTACCAATGATGATAAAAGAGTCCAGAAAGAGACTAGAAATATGATGTCCTGTTTTAATGAGCGATGAGGTAGGGAGAGTGGTGTTTAACATCAGAGCATTAATTGTTTGCTTCAATATCTCACTTCAGTAAATATTGGTGGCTGCTGATTTTTCCAACTAAAGGTCAGAAAATGATTATCCAATGAAATGTGGAAAATAAGAAAGAAGAATACGAGAAAGCTCTTCTCTGAATGCTCCTCTCACTATAGAGACCACTGCCCTCTGCTCATGAAACACACACTTCCCAATAAGTGATGGCATTATTTTACTGTTGGGGGCTAGCCTTCCTTTAGAGATAATGAGTTCCGTTCTGGTTTTGTTATCAATGAAGGCCCTGCTTCATATGTGAGTCTTATATTTCAGTGTTGTGACTGCATGAATCAGCCAAATTCCAGTTTTTGAGACTAGGTAATGGCTTGCTAATAAATATGTCATATTTTCCAAACTATCATACGTAAATTTTAAGGTTGATATTTTGTCTCCATTTGATTGATTCATCTTTTCACATTTTTACTTAGTTTCACTTGTTCACTGAAATAAGAGTGTTATGTATTGCATTTCTCAAATTCTAGTACATTGTACAAACACACACAAAATAAAAAAGTAAGTTCCACAATAATCATAGCATTATGAAAGAGGAGCAAAAATATACTAATTTTAAATATACCAAGAATTTCTATTAAAATAAATAATACCACTTAGGGCATTTGATTCTGTTATTCTTCATCTGGGCCCCTTAGAGCATTTCAAGGAAATTGATAGTTCCCAAAGTTTTATTTTAATCTTGTTTATAATTATGTTAACTAATAAGAAAAATGATCAAAACCTAAGCTTGAAATCAAAAGCAGTTACTTAATAAATATTGAGTACATACAAATTTATGAGAATCTTCTAAGCCTAAAATAGACTACTATATTAATTTTCTAAAGTGGATATTTTGAACTCGAGATGAAAATTGGAAGTGTATGAAGTTCAATGAGGACTTCATACATTTCTTTCAGCAGTAAGGACAAAGATTAATATGTTCACTATGCAAATATTAAATACTTAAAAATTAATACAAATATTGAACTATATATAATCTCAACAGCATTTTATTTACATATTTTAGCCAAGATTATACCAACCAGAGCAATGCCTCCTCCATATTGTCTATCACACATCTTTCCTTGAAAGGTTGCACCAACATAATCTGATTTTTCTCTGTAACTTAAATTTAAAAAAAATCATATACATTTGTAAAACTAAACAGAATTAATATTATATTTGCAAAGTATAAATATATATTTAAAAATGTATATAGTATATTCATAGATAGTTCCATGTAACATTAAAGTAACAAGCATAGGAAGTGACTGTGAATGCTTCTTTTGAAAAAAATAAAATAGATACTAAAACAAATATTATAAAGTGTATTATCAGATGGATTTTTTAAAAATAAAGACTCTGTTTTGTGTAGTATTCACTAAAAATTAAAATATTTGTAAAATATCAAAATAATATAAATAAGTAAAATTTCTTAAAATGAAGAAAACAGACAGTGAAGTTAATAGGAAGAGTTACCTTATAGACTGGAATTTCTTTTTATTTATTTATTTTTTTTAAATTTTTTTATTAATGTGTTAAATGTATACATATCTTCCCACTGCCCCCCCTTCTAGGCACACCCTAACCCTCCAGTGTCTTATGTTCATTGGTTATGCTTATATGCATGCATACAAGTCCTTTGATTGATCTCTTATCTACCCCACCTCTTCCTAAACTTCCTGCTGTAATTTGACAGTCTTTTTGATGCTTTACTGCCCCTGAATCTATCCTTTTGTTCATCAGTTTATAATGTTCTTTATGAAGTTTCCTTTTAGTAAGATTGGATTAGCTTGCCTGAGTTATGCAAAGTTATGGGATAGTTGAGGGGCAGACAGTAACATAAAAGATTATTTATTTATTTATTTATTATATTTTATTGATTTTTTACAGAGAGGAAGGGAGAGGGATAGAGAGTTAGAAACATTGATGAGAGAGAGATATCGATCAGCCACCTCCTGCATGCCCCCTACTGGGGATGTGCCTGCAACCAGGATACATGCCCTTGACGGGAATTGAACCCGGGACCTTTCAGTCTGCAGGCTGACACTCTATCCACTGAGCCAAACTGGTTTCGGCAAAAGATTATTATTTAAAAATATATAGGGTATCCAAAAATATATATATACACACACACTTTGAATAATTATAAAGGCAGTATTTATTAAAATGTATTAATATATTTAATATATTGTCAAAATTGAGCTATCAACTATTAAAGTGCGTATCCATTTTTGGGTGGGGCTCCTAAATGTATTATTTTATTTAATATAAATATATATATATAGGTTTAGACATTAATAAAAAACAATAATCTTATTAAACAGCATCTTATACTCTTTTAAAAAAAAGCATAATGTGAATATGGTATATTAGAGATATTTAAATATACAATTGTGTGTCCATTTACTTGTTATTTATTATTTTATTTTATGGAAATAAAGCATAAAAAGAAGATCAAATTACTATATTCTTAGAATTCAGGTACATTTCCTCAGATAAATATTATTAGTGTTTTATGTATAGTTAGGGACATTATAAGGTAAAAAGGCAAGAAGGCATATGGTTATAAGTTTGAAGGAGTAAATTTTAAATACAAATAAATAAATACAGTGATATAAATAATTCTATAAAACCCATGTTTTGAAAAATAATATTCACATGATGTTATATGTAAGAAAAATGGCACAAGATGTCTTTCTCTAAAGACCTTTGAACTGTCAGAAATTAGGTCAAATGTGTTTTCTTTATATAAGATTTAGTAATGCTTACACAAGTAAGAATGCCATATCATGTGGACGTAAAACAAGATAAGACCGTTTCCATTTTAAAAATTTGTGTAATAATTCATTAACATCTCCTGTTACTGGAATTTTATTTTCATCTATCCAAAGCTCCAGTGAAGACAGAATTATTGTAATATTAAATGAAGTGAAAATCTAAAATAGAACACATAAAGAAAATATATTCAAATATCATGGCCTAAATAGATTTGGAAAGTAAGTGTGAAGATAAACACTAAGCTGATGACAAATATTAAACAACTGAACTATAAGTCTGTTTTAAATCTTATAATATAAAAAATACATACTACTAATGAATATGTTGTAATTAATGTTTGAAAAGCCTGTCTTTAAGCAAGCCCTAACTCAAGTGCTATATTTAATTTAATCCTTACAATAACCTAATTAGGTTTTTACAATGATTATTATTTCTATTAAATAGTTAGAAAACAAATTTAAAATGGTTATGTACTTTTTCTTATTCACACAAGATATGTATTCAGGCAGTGTCATAAAATAAACTATGGGAATTTTTTAAGTATCACAAGCAAACACAAAAGTTCTAAAGAGCAAACACTTACAGCATTAGTCAATCCAATTAATTGGAAAATTTTTTGAGTAACAACAGCCGTATCAGAACCCATATGATTATACTGAAAAAGATAATCACACATTTTAATTCTAAATATATATTGCTTAATACTTAATAATTGGTGTGTTGTTTAAATTTTAATATAGTGAGTTTGAAATATGTTTTAATTACTAATTTTTTGTTTTTAAATATAAATTATTTTAGAAATAATGTAATACTTATTCAGTGTGAGAAATAAGATATATTAAAAAATATAAAAACACCTTACAAACTCCCCAAAGTAGAAGAGAGGGACACTTTCAAAGTCATTTTACAAGGCCAGCATTACCCTGACACCAAAAACCAGACAAAAACACTACAAAAAGAGAAGATTACAGGTCAACATCTTTGATGAACATAAATGCAAAAGTCCTCAATAAAACGGTACACTGAGATCAAGTACATTAAAAGGATCTTACACCAGATACAAGTGGTATTTATTCCATGGTTGCAAAAATGGTTCAACATTCACAAATCAGTTAATGTGATAGACTACAAAATAAAGGGAAGTATCACATAACTACCTCAAATGATACATTTTACAAAAATCAACATCTTTTCAAAATAAAAACTCAACAAAATATGTATAAAAGAAACATGCCTCAACATAATAAAAACCATATATGACAGACCCATGGCCAAGATCATAATCAATGGTGAAAGTTGAAAACTTTTCCAATATAATCAGGAACAATACAAGAATACCCAGACTCGACACTTTTATATAACATAGATTGAAGTCTTAGGCAGAGAAAGTAGGAAGAAAAGTAAGTAAAATACATGCAAATGTCAAATGAAGAAGTAAAACTGTCACTATTTGCAGGTACCATGTTTTAGAAAGCCCCAAACTCATCATAAAAAAGCCTGTTAGAACTAGTAAACAAGGACAGTAATGTTGCAGGATAATAAACAAATATACAAAACTATGTTTAATATACTAATAGAAACTATCAGAAAGTGAAATTAAGAAAATAATTCCACTTACAATGACGTAAAATAATAAAATACATAGGAATAAATTTAAACATAGAGGTGAAGGATGTGTACACTGAAAACTATAAGAATTGAAAAAAACACTAATGCAAATACATTCAATGCTCAAGACTTAATATTGTTAAAATGTTTCTACTACACAAAGCAATCTACAGATTTGATGCAATCCTTATCAAAATTTCAATGTCAATTAGGAGTCATAGAACATTTAGGATTCATGAAAATTATTTGAGAGATCTATAAGTAAAAACTTCAAAGTGTTTGATGTTACTTATATGTAATTATTTTAAAGAAATTGAAAATTCCAATGTGATAAAATTGTATACTCATTGACTAGGAAAATTAAAAAGAAATATAAAATCAATGGTTAGCTTGTATGAAGAAAACAGCATTTTCAGTTTTAACTTAGAAAGGTAAAATGTTATAACCGTTTCATAAATCAATAAAGAGAATAGAAAGTCTACAAAGGTGTGTCACTTTATTAAACACTGAACTTGGATATCTAATACTATATTCTGCTTTCTTTTATGTTACTATGCATGAATTTACATGGTTATGTCTCAATTATATATCAACTAGAGGCCAAATGCACAAAATTTGTGCAATGGCTTGGCCCTGGCCCTGCCTGCTGCTGCTGTGGGTCTCTGCTATGGCCCGTGCCTGCTACAACTTTGTCTAGAACAGTGATTGGCAAACTCATTAGTCAACAGAGCCAAATATCAACAGTACAACGATTGAAACTTTTTTGGGAGCCAAAAACTGACTTCTGCGCATGTGCCACGAAGTTTCAATTGCACTGTACATGCGCACCCCTGCGTGATATTTGTGGAAGAGCCACACTCAAGGGGCCAAAGAGTCGCATGTAGCTCGAGAGGTCTAAAAGGAAGGACCTTGGGTCTAATTAGCATGTTATGCTTTTATTGTTATAGATAAATCTGAAGAAAGAAAAAATATAAAATTATAAAAATAACTAAATGGACATTCTTGAGTTGAAAAATACAATAGCTAAAATAAAAGGAGTGTTCACCAGCAGAAAGAATAATTGAATATGATGATATATTACATAGAAATTATCCAACATAAAAAAAAGAAAAAACAAAAAAGTAAACTAAACAGAATCATAGACATTGAATTGACATCATTACATAAGACAGAATTTATATAATAGGAGAGTTGAAGGGAACAGAGATTGAAAAAGGCACAAAACAAAAGAAAATGTACTTAGCTAATTTGGCTCAGTGGCTGGAGTGTTGGCCTGCGGACTGAAAGGTGTTGGAAACCAAATATTGTTCTCACTAAATGGATGTAAACAGGAAGCAGGAAGGCTGGTCAACCTTAATTGCTCTGAAAGGTCAGAGCTAATTACTCACTGTTTAGTTGAAACATTATTGGTTGAAGTAACCTCTATCTGTTTGTTTCTTGTTAATTTCTGTTTTTGTTATTTCCTGCCTAAAGGCTAGGGGTGTGTCCCAAAGCCTTAATAAAAGGGAGAAAAAGGCCAGAGCAAGTGGCAGTCCTTTCCACTAGAGGAAGGCTCCCGCCTGGCCCCCCAATATCGCCAAATTAATGCTTTCTAGTCTCTCATTTCGTTTGCGTGCGGCCTCCTTCAGAACCCGAACCCTGACCCGGGAACCCTGAACCACGCGGGACGTGGAAAGAGGTTCCCACAGAAAGGGTCCTGGATTCTATTCCGATCAAGGGCACAGGCTTGATCAGTTGGGCTGGAGGCTGCTCCAGGGCCCTGACCAGAGTGGGGGCAGGAGACAACCAATTGATGTGTTTTTCTCACATCAATGTTTCTCTCTGTTTTTCCTTCTCTAAAAAAATCAACGGAAAAATATCCTCAGTGAAGATTAAAAATAATAATAATTTAAAAAAAGAGCAAGCAGTTGCTTTAAAAAAAAGGAAAGAAAAGAAAACAAGCAAACAAAACAAAACAAAACAAAAACCTTTAGTAAATAATGACCAAAACTCCATAAATTTAATGAAAATATTTAATCTACACATTATATAGGTTCAACAAACCAAGTAAGATGAAATCAGACATTCACACAGATACATCAGAGTTAACTAACTGGACAAAGGTCATAATAAAATAATAAAATAAAATTTTAAAGTGAAGAAAAAATAATGTATCACATAAAGAAGAAAAAATAATGCCTAACAAAATAAAGAGATGACTTCTCCTCAGAATCAATAGAGAACAGATAGAGTTAAAAAATTTAAGAGCCAAAAGGAAATATTCTCAATCAAGAATTCTATATCCAGCAAAATTCTTCCTTAAAAGTAAAGGGAACAGAAAGGCATTCCCAAGTTTAAAAAAAAACATTAATAACAGAGCTGCATTGCTAGAAATAAGAAATAATAATTAAAAATCCCTTGAGGTTGAAAAGAGATGACAGAAGATAATAATTCTTATGTACACAAAGACAGTCAAGAGCTCTGATAATGAAAATTGCAAAGGTAAATATAAAACACTATCTTTTTTCCTCTTAATAAAAAAAAACTTCCAAAAAACAATAATTTAAATTTTGACATTATTGTGAAGACATCTAATTTAGAGAGAATGATGTAGACTGTCATCTTCTGGTTCCTCCCAGCTTAGCAAAGCTATGAAAAACTATAAACCCTGAAATAATATATCAAAAAAATGATTATAGGAGGTTTCTAAAGAGTGGAAATCAAAGGTACCTGCACAGGTATGCTAGGATCAGAGGTATAACATAGCTGCCCAGCAATTCCCAGCACAACATCCACTGGGAAAAAGTAGCCCAGGTAGGGATGAAGTGATAACCCCACTAATATTCTAATGCCTAGAGTAGTAATCTGTGCCCTCCTTGAAACAACAGATTGCCTGGACCTAGAAAGAACTATTGCCCCTGCTGGCAGTATCAGTGTAGCTCTGATAATATAAAACAGCACCACTCTCTGATGTTCAATGTCTCCTAGTCCCATAAAGAAACATTAGGCAGAATAACCCTAAAAAGGAACTTCCACTCCCACAAACAGCATTGAGAATGTAGACAGGAATCCTACTGGCACTGAGTAGGCCAGGAAAACACTTTCTACCTATGCCTACCTATGCAGGCCCATCATGCAGAGGCAGCAGGAAGACAAAGAAGGCTACTACTCCTGCAGGAAACACAGTCAGGTAGCAGTGGCATCTACAAAAGCATCAAGTGAACCAAGACTAAAAGGACATCATGAAGTCTCTGAAAACTTTTGCCACTGAATACAACCACAGGACTAGGTCAATACTGATGTGCTAATAAAATTAAAATGAAAAAAATTAAGTAGAATCCAGAATCTCATAACATACTAGTCAAAATGGTCAGAAAACTGTTGAAAATCACTTGCACCAAAGAGGAGTAACCACTACTTGTGAAAATGTCAGGAAGATGACAGATTGTTAGATGCCTGAGGCAAGAGATTATAGGTGAAGATATGCAGCAGGCTATGAAAGGAACTGAGGAGAAGCTTGGGTGTTTATGACTCTTTGGAAAATTGAGATATTCAAAAGCATCTCTGTATATGATGAAATAGGAAAGCTCATCAAGACATATGCTCAGTAAAGACCTGAGAACATCCTAAGCTTCCACTTCATCTGACCCCTAACTTGAGAGCAAGCTTAACTAATCATTAAAGGACTGCCCTGGCATAAAACCAATCTGCAAAATCTGAAAGAGGTGTTTATTTTTTCAAATGCTGAATTTTCAACCAAAATCACAAGATTCCTTACTCAGGTGTTATACTGAAAGTATCATAGACTAGGGGCTTAAATAACAAATGAATTGCTCTGTTCTGGAAGCTATAATCTAAGATAGAGACGCCAGCAAATTTGGTGTCTGGTGAAAATCCTCTTCCTGGTTCATAAATGACTATCTTCCCCTCTTGGCAGAAAGTTGAAGGAACTTTCTGGAATCTCTTTTATAAGGGCCTTAATCTCCTTGATAAGGGCTCCACCTCAGTGACTCAAATCACTCTCAAAGGTCCTGCCCTCAAAAAATCATTTCATTATATTAGGTCTTGATATGCATTTCAGAGAAACACATGCATTGCTTATATCATGAGGAAAATAAAGAAACAAATAAACAAAAAAGCATGACCCAAAGGAACAAGATGAATTGGGAGAAACAATCCTTGAGGAAATGCAGACATACCAAAGTTTTTAAGACAACTGCCAAAAGTATGCTGAAAAAGCTAAAGGAAAACACTGACTAAGGGAAATCTGGAAAATTACATAGAAATAAAAGTACATCTAACTAAAAAACATAGAAATTATAAAAAGAAACCAAATAAATTCTAGAGTTATACAATGCAGTCTTTGAGGTGAAAATTCACTGGAAAGATTCAACAACAGATTTGAAGAGGCAGGACAAAGAATCAACAAACTTGAAGACAGGATAATTGAAAATATCCTATCTAATAAAGAGGTAATATGCAAATTGACCTTCATACCCTCACACAAGATGGCCACCACAAGATGGCTGGCAGGGGAGGGCAGTTAGGGCAAACTGGCTGGCAGGGGAGTGGTTAGAGGGTGATCAGGCAGGCAGGCAGGAGAGCGGTTGGAAGCCAGCAGTCCGGATTGTGAGAGGGATGTCTCCAAGATTAGAGAGCACATCCCCTAGATTAGAGAAGGTGAAGGCTGGGTTGAGGGACACCTCCCACCTCCACAGTGCACAAATTCCATGCACCAGGCCTCTATTAAATTATAAAGTTTAAATACCAGGAAGAAAAAAAGAGGGACTTCTGAAATATCATTAGGTAGAAACAATATATAAATTATAGCAGACCCAGAAAAAGAAGAGAGGTTATTTGGAGAAACAAATACTAATATAAGTTGACATAAGTCAAATAAATCAGAATATACTTACCAAATTTTTTTCAACTACAACATGCATTTCTATATAATTAGAGAAATCTGCAGGTGACTGAAAAAAATCCACATGAAAGTTAAAAAATTATTTAAATATATTAGTGTTTATCACTATATCATGAATCCATTGTTGAAAAATCCAAATTCATATCTATATCCCCAAAGCTATGTATCAAAGAATCATTTTCAGAATATTTCCTTGTCACCTCTTTCACAGCTGATCAACCATTTAATTTACTCAAAAAGTAACTTTCCTTTACTTTTCATTCTCTATATTCTCATTGGTTTTGTGTTATCTATATTATTTGCTTCCCTGAAAAAACAAACAAATGAAACCCTTCTATTGACTCCCATTACAAAAGGTGTAATTTTTTTATTAGCTTCAATGATGCTCTTATCCATTACTACATGGTATGGTTTTATCTATGATGCTGAAAGTATAAGGAGCATTTCTGTGTTTAGAGAGATGATATTTTAAATCACTGCAGAAAAAGGTGAGCAGCAGAGATTCAAAATGAGCAACTCTCAAACTGCACCACAGACCCCTCCAAATGAGTTTCTAGGTATATTGTCATCCACGTAGGTCATAGTGGTTAAGTTAAGCAAAAATGTAAAGCCTGATGGGATTTGAATTCTGTCTTATTATTTATGTGACTTAGACTCTGCCAAAATATGGGGATAAATAAATAATTATCTTCATGATTATTGTTACATGAAGATAACCTATGAGGAATGCACTAGGGAAAACTTGTAAGACAGCTTTCTGAACTCTTAAGACAATAGGGTTAATAACTCAAAATATCTTGTTACTAGAATAGCATAACTTCAAACACTGGCCAGATCTCTAGAAGCAGAAAAGGAGGATAAAATTTCAGAAATTGAGTAAACTTTTATTATATTTATTTTAATGTCTACATATTTTCCACTTCACATTAAAGTTTACAACCATCCCATATTAGTAAAACTATTTTCTTTAACATATTAAATTTAGCATTAGAGAATAAGAACTATGGGACATAGTAGAGATCAGAAAAATGTTGATTGTAGCAACTTAAAGAAAAAAGAAAAGTTGAGAATGATCTGTAAGACAAAATTAGGACTGATTGTGCATTCATTTTTGCCCTCTATTTCTTGGCCTAACCTTAGAGATTCCAGGGTTTTGTTTTAAAAAATGCAAATGACATCCCCTTCTGGTCTCTTTTCTTTTAATTATTTCCATTAAAAATTAAGCACCAAATACTTCATGATAATTTACTTATAAGACTCAATCCTTTCATTAACTTCCCTAAACAAGTAAATAACACCACTTTACTAGAGGATTAATATAAACACAAATTAATTGAGATAAACAATGTATTAATGGATTGAAGGATCTAAAACCATTTCTTTGTTTTAACCAACATGTGTGTTAGTTGTCTAACATTCCCCGAAGTAATCCTTGTTCATTTTCTTTTTGAGATTGGGATTGATTATACTTACTTAATAATATATTCATTCATTTAATGAATAATAAACCTATAGGGTAAAGATACAGTCTATGTTAGCCAAATATATTTAAGACAAGGGTACATAAAAGAATGCCAGGAAATGTGTCTGTTGAAGGGTGAGCAGGTCCAAACAACCTCCAAAGCTATTTTATATAGTAAGAAAATGTAGTTATATAAGGGGAAAAATTGCTTAGCTAAGTATTATGTAAAGACTAGAGGGCTGCTACATGAATTTGTGCATGGGTGGGGTCCCTTGGCTTGGCCAGTGATCGGCCCTTACCCAGTCCCAATTGGGGAGATTGAGGCAGCCTGCCAAGGGAAGGGCCTGTGGGAGGTTGGCAGGCCAGGGGAAGGGATCAAGGTGGGTTGGCCTGCCTGCAGGGGTGGGGGGCAGAGAGACTGTGGGAGGTTGGCCTGCCATAGGAGGTTGCCTGTGGGAGCACACTGACCACCAGGGGGGCAGCTTCTACATTGAGCGTCTGCCCGCTGGTTGTCAGAGTGCATCATAGTGACTGGTCAACTGGTCATTCAGTCCTTCAGTTATAAGGGCCACTTAAGTTTATGTAGATGTAATGGGCTGAATCCTTTCCTCCTATGATTGGGGCAAGACAGAAATATCTCTTCTCACCTATTTAACATTATACTGGAGGTGCTAACCAGAACAATTAGGCTATTAAAAAAATGAAAGTTATCCTAATTAAAAAGGGAGAACATAGACTATCTTTATTCAAGTTGACATGACTTTATAAATAGAAAATCAGAGTTCAATTAAAAAACTAATAAACAATTTCAACAAATTTCTAGAAGACAAAATCAGTATACAGTCAATAATCTCCTAAGACTAATAATGGGAAATGCAAATTTGAAATAAAAATTAAATGTGCAATAGCATTCATATAATAAAACTTTTAAAAATAAATTTAACAAAATAAGTTTACTTGAAGACTGAAGGATGCAAAACAATGCAGAAAAATATTAAAGAAAGTCTAAAAGACAAAAAGCTATTCAATATTAATAGATAGAAATAATTAATATTGTTCAATGATAATATTTCTCAGAGAAATCTACAGAATTAATACAATCCCAGGTGGCATTGTGAAGAAATTGAAATAAATTTTAAAATTCACTTGGAATTTAATTGTAACAAAAATAGCCAGAATAAAAACTAAAAAGAAGAATGCACACTTACTGCTTCCAAACATTGTTTCAAAGCTATAATAGTAAAAAAGGTGTGGTTCTAAACACTAAAACTTATGAAATATACAAATAAATTTTGTAGCCTTTGTGCATACATACATACATGCATACATACATACACACACAGACACACGCACATATGTTGGCTCTGGAAATTATCAACCTTAAAAAAAACTTATCAACTATAGCTGCATATCAGAGAGGTTTGAAAATCAAACTCAGAATCTCAATCTATGTGTAGATTAGTTACAACATAAATTGAATTTCCAACATCACATGGTGTCTACTGTCAAAGTGAAGGTATTAATTGAGAAAAAATGAGATCCTGAAAATTGGAATGGGGACATATGGGAAGACTCTGATGAATCTATGGTTACTGAACTCCTAAAGTCTGGAATCCTCTTTGCCAGTAGAAACAGCCTTTCTGTCCTTACATAAGGAAATTAATCCTGCATTTTGAGAAAAATGTTATGGCTGCCCCTGAGGCAGCTGTTTTAGAAGAAGATCCTAGTGATTCTCCTCAGCAAGTATCTTCAATACTTATGTAAATGTTATTTGTATTTGTTACATCAAAATTTTGATATAATGGATATGGAGAAAGGAGTGTACCTGCAGACAATGAAGGTCTAGATCATAGGGTGCAAAAGCAGTGTCACTAACAGTTAAAAATAATAGCTTAAAGTTCTCTAAATTTGAATGACTAGTTTTAAGACTTACATATAAGTCACAAGGTTTATGGCACATCTAACACATCTATCTATCTATATACCATGTATCTATCATCTATTTATCATATTAACTAATATAAATAATTTGACAGTAAAATATTGTTTTTATTGATAAATAGTAATAGCCATATAGTTACTCAAATAATCACCTACCTGTATACTTTGTATTTTATACGGCAAGTCTCTTGCCTCGATATCCTCCTCAGCATATAAATAAGTACCTGTATTCTTCTGATTTACTTGATAAATCACATGTTCAAAACCAACCGATGGTTCCAAGGGCTCAATTCCATAACTTACATTTTCAAACTGTAGTAGGCCCCTATGAATTTCAAAACAAATTTTTTAAAAGTACATAACATGCCACTTAGTTAAATTTTAATTTAATAGCATGTAGATAATTTTCAGTTTTAGTCTTAAGTGGTAAAGTGGGGAAAAAATCCTAAGTCTCCACAAACTTACTGAGTGGCACTGAATAGTAATGCATTCACTATTAGCATACCTATTGATACTTCATGGTCTACAAATACATAAAAAATCTTAATTCATAATAAAGGTAGGAGGGATTACAAGATTTTTCATATGATGCTTTTCCAGAGACAGTTCTCCACAAAAGCCATGGCTCATGTTAGAACCCCTGAACATAATTTAAAAAATTTTTAAAGTTATTTCTGAAATAATACTCCATTTTCTCATTATAAAATTATATATCCCAACCTGAGTCCAGTACATGTGCTAAGGATCACCATAGAATTTGGATACCCTTCAATATACCCTTGGTAGTTGCAAAAATTCTGAAAAACAAAAGATAAAATACATATATCTCTATTAGAATAACTCATACTAAAGGTACTATTTTCAAATATTTAAACCAACTGTTAACTTGTGCATATGTGTCAAATGCTTATTGTTTCTAAAATATACTTAAAGGATTAATAGATGAACATTTGGCTCGATTATCCAAATATGTTCCACAGGTCCAAAAAGAACTAGTACATTTGCATATTTTTCCTGATATAAATTAAATATGATATTCTTGGTCATTAGGAACAAGGTCATAATCTCCCAAAACTTATTTTTTTATATTCAACTTACTTAATTTTGCAAAACCAAATAAAATGAATCCAAAAGAAACATTTTTCTTTTCAAAAATTTTTGAGTATAAAAGCAGAGAAGCTTGCATTGGATTAATTCCCTTCCCAATTACAAATATAAATTTTGGAAAAATAATTTTAAAATCAAACTACAAAGGCAGGCAGAAAAAAAATGAGAGAAGAGAATCAACACTGGAAAGAAAAACATGGTATTTAGTTTGCATTTATATCACCTGAGGTCACCCCCAAGCCAGGGCAACACAAGGTAGCTAAAGTTCCAACAACGAACCCAATCTTACTGACCATGGTTTCAAGTTCCTAGAAGTTGAGGGGCATATCCAGAAAAGGAAGGAGGCACAGAGTGAGGCCTCAAAATGTGTGTTATTGATTCAGGTCTAAGTTCTTTATTTATAGCTGAACTGAGAATATGTGACAAAGATCTCCCAGTAGCTTCACAGGAACTAAGGCCAGAAAAGTCAGAACGGAGAAGACATTTTGGCTATTTCTGAACACGGGAGGGTAGTTTTGAAAGTGGCACCAGCAAAGCTCATTGTTTGGTGGAATAAGAACCAAAGCCCTTTAGACACAAGAATCACAAACTCAAGAATGTATCATTGGCCCTAGCCAGTTTGGCTCAGTGGATAGAGCGTTGGCCTGCAGACTGAAAGGTCACAGGTTCGATTCTGGTCAAGGGCATGTACCTGGGTTGCCGGCACATCCCCAGTAGGAGGTGTGCAAGAGGCAGCTGATCAATGTTTCTCTCTCATTGATGTTTCTAACTCTCTATCCCTCTCCCTTCCTCTCTGTAACAAAATCAATAAAATATATATATTAAAAAAAAAGAATGTATCATTGGATATGGCCAGTATGATTTCAAAATATGAGACGTGTCCTGCTGGCATAGCTTGCTGGTTGAAAATCAACCTATGAACCAAGAGGCCATGGTTGGATTCCAGGTCCAGGCATATGCCCAGGTTGTTGATTTGATCCCCAGTGTGGGGCATGCAGGAGGCAGCCAATCAATGATTCTCTCTCATCGATGTTTCTGTCTCTCTCCCCCCTCCCTTCCTCTCTGAAATAAAATTTAAAAGAAGTAAATAAAATATTAGGTGGGTGAGTGTGGCTCCATAGTCAAGAGAAAGATCATAAAAGAAGTTAATCCTAAAATAACCCATGATTTTAGAATTAGTAAAGAAAAAGAAAAGGAAAAAGGAAAAAGAAAAGAAAAAGCGGCCTTAGAGGCAGCAGAAGATAGTCATTGCTGTCTTCTGCTCCCTAATAGTCACATGGTCCAGACTTCTGGCAGGTAAACATAACATTCAAGTTATGAATTGGGTTTTTTAGAGACATAAGCTCCCCATTTTCAAACTAGCTAATTCAATATTAAACTACTTATTTCTTTCTGAACTGCCAACTCCTGCTCAGTATTCTTTTGGGCCAGTGCACACAGACTGTCAAACTCAAGGAAAAATATCAGCGAGAACACAAGTGACAATGGCTGACTCCCTTGCTATGGCAAGTTCTGAATAAATAGCTTTTGCTTATTCTCATTTGTTTGGTTTTTGTTCATTTCCCTAAGACATAAGCAACTCAACACATCATAATAAACTGATAGAAACAAAAAATAAAGAGAAAATCTAGAAATAAACCAAAGAAAAGTAGCACATAACATTTACAGGAATAATAATGCAAATGATGACGTATTTCACTATATATTTCTTTGGCTAGATTATAGATTATAGATATAGATATAGATATAGATATAGATATAGATATAGATATAGATATAGATATATAGATATAGATGAGATAGAGGTAGAGGTAGAGGTAGATAGATAGATAGATAGATAGATAGATAGATAGATGTAGATATATAGTTTTAGATGTATAGATATAGGCATAGAGCCAGATTAAAATGCTTAAATAGAATGAAAGCTCTGGCTCCCAAAATTATGCATTAAGATAAATTATTCTTTAAAAATGAAGATATGGAGAAGTGACTTCTAATGTGACAGTATGAAGAGCTCCACAAATCTGCTCCCTAGCAAAATAAATGAAAATTACAAATAAATAGCCATCTAAATCCTCTGGAAATGGTCGAAAGGACAACTGTCCTAAGAGAAAATGAATAAACAGCTCTTCAATGAAACTTAAGAAAACCCAGGAAGAAAAATGGAAGTCTGTATTAATTTGAGCCCAAACAGACTCTCTTTCCCCACCTCCAAGCTCAGTGAGATGTAGCAGGCTGCTGTGAGGATAACATGACATCCGCTTTTACAATTATCTGTTGGTTTACCGTTTTTAGTAAGTATAAAGAGTACACTCTAAACTAATAATAAAAGGTATAGCAAGTAAGTACATAAATCAGTAATATAGTCATTTATGATAATTATCATTTATTATATACTGTGCATCATTATATGTGCTATACTTTTATAAGACTAGGTTAATTTACACAATAGGTTTGTTGACACCAGCATCACCACAAACACGTGAGTAATGCATTGCCTACAACATTATGATGGCTATGGTGTCACTGAGTGTTAGGAATTTTTCAGCTCCATTACAAGCTTATGGAACCACCATAGTATAATTGGTCAGTTGTTGAACGAAACATCGTTACATGGCACATGACTATACTGGTTACATTCGAGGTCTTCAACAACTTACTACATTCAGGACATTAATAAAGCATTCTTTGCTTTGTCTTTTTAATTATACATTTATCTTTCATAGTTACCTCCTGGGAGTTAGGAAGTAGAGTTAGATATAGCAAAATTATGTAAAATTTAGGCATAGAATATTGTGGTTGTATATCTCTTTGTCTCTCTGATTCTAATTCTTCTCTCTCTTATACTCATGCACTGATCACTGATAATATGCCACAAGCACGTATGTGTGTGTGTGTGTGTGTATTTAACTATGTATTATTAAACATCTGTATAGACTATTCCATATATGACTCACATATATTTGCCCAATATGTTCCTCAAAATATAAAGCAACTATTCATCGTATCTATTATTTTTTTCTATTAAAGTCTTCATCTCTATAAAAATGCTTTAATTTCAGAATATTAGTAGATTCTCCACATAGAAACCAGTAATGCAAATGGAAAAAAACAACAGGAATTGGTAGGACAGGGCAAAGGTAAAAAGAAAAATGGCATTTCAGGCATGGGTAATTCATGCAATTCTATGAACATTTCTCTATTATTTTTTCAATAAACTATTGACATGCCTAGCCAGCATGGATCAGTGGTTGAGCATTGAACACATCAGGGCATGTGCTCAGGTTGCAGACTGGATCTCCAGTGTGGGTCATGCAGGAGGCAGCAGATTAATGATTCTCTCTCATCATTGATGTTTCTCTCTTTCTCTCTCCTTCTCCCTTCCTCTCTGAAATCAATAAAAATATATTTAAAGTACTTAAATCATATACAATGAAGCTCCAAGTGTTCCAAATATATGAAAATTTAATACATTTCTAAATGTGCTTGCAATTCCATATGTATTCACTAGGTCCCTGAAAATACTTCAGAAAAGTATTTGAATTCTCCTTTTCTTCCCTGATTTAGCTTTCCTAACATAACTCATGCTTTTTTATTTGAAGTATGTAGTCAACCTGTTGGCCACACAAGTACATATGTGCATCATTAAACAATAGCTTAAAAACATCAGAATCATTTTTGGTTTGGATAATCACCTGTTTAATAAGGCTTACTGAATATACACATAAAAAAATGAATGGTTAAATTCATACCAAAACAAACATAACTTCAACTCTTTGTACCCCAGCAGCAAGTGGAGCCTAAGTAAGGTGATTACATAAACTCACCTAATAAAGGTAAAACAGACACTAAAATTCATACCTGAATCTGTTGTTCAAAAGGCTTCATATATCCTGTGCCATTATAACCATAAACTCTAAAACTAGGAGGCAAGAAAGCTCTGCAAAACAGATAGAGTGTTTCATGAAAAGTTTGTTTCCTAAGCTTTTATTTTTAAAATATATTAATTTTGTTACTAGAGGCCTGCTGCACAAATTTGTGCAAAGCTGGGGTCCCTAGGCCTGGCTGGTGATCAGGGCCAATAGGGGCCAGGCCAATCAGGGATCGCCAATCTGGGCCTGCAGGCCAGGGAGAAGGATGGGGAGGGAACACGTGAGGTTGGTTGCTGGCCCCAAGGAGGAAACCGGCCCTCAGCCACCCCCCCCCACCAGGGAATGGGGCTGAGTCCATCACCCCCACCCCCAGCTCCCTATCCCAGCCTGGGGCCCAAAGGCCCTGGCAGGGTCGGAGAGGAAGCAATAGTCTCTGGGCCAGGCACAGAAGGAACAGATACTGGATGCTGATGCCTCTGTCAGTGCCCCACCACCGTGTGGTTCCCTGCCTACCCCTCCTCCTTCCCTCATTGCTGTGCCACCAGGGCATCAGGGAGGTAGGCAGATTGGGGCCTGCCAACCGGGGGAAGGGATGGGAGAGGGAACACAGGTAGTTGGACAGCTGCGGGAGGTTGGCTGTGGGAGTGCACTGACCACCAGGGGGACGTTCTTGACTTGAACATCTGCCCCCTAGAGCATCATAGCAACTGGTTTACTGGTTGTTCTGATCATTCTGATCATTTGGTTGTAATGATTGCTTAGGCATATATATATATATATCTGCATTTTAATTCAGGGCTTCTTATATTTCTAAGCAATTATACTTCACATATTTCATAATATATTAAACATTCAATAAATATTGTGCTTGTGATACTGATAGTTATTCATAGGATGCTTTAGGCATGACCAATGGTTCACTATCATGCATATTACTTGCCATTCCAAAATAGTGGCTGACTGTAAGATTCTATCTGGATTTTCCCAATATATCTCTTGCAAAAATGCAGCATTTTTTTTTTCCTTAGGAAGAAGTAATTTTAAGTCTTCCTTCAAACTGATATCATCCATTTTACATAAAACATTTTCCAAGCTTTATAATGTATGAAAAGATTGTTAGTATGAATTCTGGAAATGGTACACCTCTCTCTCTCTCTCTCTCTCTCTCTCTCTCTCTCTCTCTCTCTCTCTAAATTTGGTAACTAGAGGCCTGTTGCGCAAAATTCATGCACGGGGAATCCCATCAGCCTAGCCAGCACCCTTTCCAATCCTGGACCACTGGTTTCTAATCGCTTATCTGCCTGCCTGCCTGGTCACTCCTTAATGCCCCCCTTGCCAACTGGGTTGCCCCTTACTAGCTTGGTTGCCCCTAACTCCCCCCCCACCAGCCTGATTGCCCCCTACTGCCCTCCTGTCCCATTTGCCTGGTCACTCCACGTAGTCTGCTGTTCAGTTGTCCCTCACTAACACCTCTGCCAACCTGGTAGCCCTATGTAGTCTGTTTGTTCAGTTGTTTGGTTGTCCCTCACTAATCCCCCTGCCAGCCTGGTTGTAGGCAGCCATCTTGTGAGGGTGTGAGGGTCAATTTGCATATCACCTCTTTATTATATAGGAAGTCACTTTCAGACTTCCACCTATCATTTTTTTAAAAGACTATTCTTATTATTTTAAAAAGGGCCAATACAATTTTGATGTTTCTTTATTCCTTAGTATGTTGTGCTTATTTTCTCCAAATTTATTAGCTGGCATGAATTGAATGTGGCTGATTACAATTACATTCTAAATCTGTAAGATATTCTGACATTGTATGTAACCTCTAAAAAAAAAATCACTATTCTTTCACCTGAAAATCCTCTATGTTCTTTCAAATAAAATTGAATATAAAAAAGCTAAAAAATAAGTCATAAAGTTTTGATAAAGATAGAAAATTATCAAAGTTCATCCCCTATGAAACAACATGAATAACCAAAACAGAAATCTGGTTCTACAGGAAGGAGAAAGGTATGAGCTTACACTGTGGATTCAGGTTCTTTAGTATATAAATTTAAGACTTACTATATAAACTTTTAAGATTTTTAAAGGATAAAATAAAAGACAATGAAAAGCCAGTAACTTGAAACATTTACAAATGCAAAATAATGACATTCTGGATAATTATAAATGCCTAGAGACCCAGTGCACAAAATTCATGCAAGAGTAGGCCTTCCTTCGTGCCAGCACTGGCTTCCCTCTGACACATGGGACCCAGTCTTCCCTCACAGCCCTGGCTTCATTCAGAAAGTCATCTGGAAGAATGTATGGTCTAATGAGCATATTATGCTTTTATTATAGACTATTGGCCTCATGCACAAAATTCATGCACCAGAGTGGGGGAGGCCCTCAGCCTGGCCTGGACCCTCTCCCATATGGGATCCCTCTCACCAAACAGAATCATTGGCTCCTAAGCACTCACCTGCCTGCCTAGTGTCCCTAACTGCTCCCCTGCCAGCCTGATGGCCCTAACAGCTCTCCCCTCCTGGCCTGATCCCCCTCACTGCCTATTTGTACTCTGCTCCTGGCCTAAATCCCTAACTGCCTATGTGCTCTCCCTTTCTTCTCCTTCAGCCCTTCCTTTTTGCTCCTTCAGTGGAGGAGTGCTGAGAGCTCTCCACCAAGGTCCGCCCCCAACCTGATGCCCCCTCCAGGCAGGGAAGTACTGCAAGCCTGTGTGCACCTCCACCAAGGGAGCTATCCACTGCTGCAGCCTCATGTCCCAGTGGTGTAAGTCCCCACTCCTGTCCCCACCCACCAGCTCCTATATGCACACAGCCTGGTCGTGACTGTGACACTGTTAGGAACAATTAGCATATTACCTCTTTATTATATAGATGATTATAAATAGAACAAAGACAGGTAGTAAAATAATGTAGATCACCTACTTTTGCATCAGGTTCACAGTATATGTTTTCCCATCGATTGCAATTCTGTAAGATACCTAGCAGGAGAGTATATTAAAAAAAACAACAACAAAGCAAAGTGAGAAGAATATTATAAAGGAAAACTATCATTTTATATTAATAATAATTGCACTCTACAACATACTATTACAATAAAAAGAAAATATAATTTAATACTGATGTATTTCAATTTCTGCATGCTGAAGTACATTGCTTTAACCATTTTCTTCCCTTAATATCTGACAATTATTAATGTATCCTAATTTCTGAAGGATATTTCATTTGGATAAATGATACTACCATGCAAATTTATTTAAAGTCAGACAATTAAAGCTTTAATTTCATTGGATTCTCATTCCCATTGTTGACTTTGAGAAGCTATCAGTGTACTACTTATTTCAATGTAGATGATCTTTGATGTCTGGCTGCCTTTAAGATGTTTTCTTGGCATTGGTATTCTGATTTCATTGTCAAGGTGTTACTTGATTTTTATATGCGCTGTGGTGTGGTACTTGTTCTAGGGATTCTTTTAAAATCATTCCACAGTTAATATATGTTTAATACAATCTCTTCAGGTTCTTTTTCTTTAGGAATTCTAATTATTCTACACTTGACCCTCTAATTTTATTATTTTTTTTCCTTAAGCCATTTTTATGTGGAATATACTTGAGTCTCTTCAGCTGTATGATCTACTATTGATTCTTAATTTTTGTTTACTTTCATATTATTTAACATCTACAAGTTCCATTTAGTTATTTTAAAAAATAAATTAGCCTTTTTAAATTGAATATTTTATCTTAAGATTTTTTTAAAAATATTTTTTATTGATTTCAGAGAGGATGAGAAAGAGAAATTGAGAGAGAGGGAGAGAGGGAGATATCACTGATGAGAAAGAATCATTGATTGGCTGCCCTCCCGTATGCCCCACATTGGGTATCCAGCCTGCAAGCTGGGCATGTGACCTGACTGAGAATTGAAACATGTCCTCCTGATTCATAGGTAAACACTCAACCACTGAGCCAGGCCAGCAGGGCTGATCTTTATTTATTATTAGAGGCCTGGTGCATGACATTCATGCATTGATGGTGAGGTCCCTCAGCCTGCACCCTCTCACAATTGGGACTGTTGGCTCCTAACTGCTCACTTGCCTCCCTGCCTGATAACCCCTAACCACTCACATGCTTGCCTGAGGCACCTAACTGCTTTTGCCTGCTTGCCTAATTGCCCCTAACTGCCTTTGCCTACCTGCCTGATTGTCGCTAACCACTCTGCCTGACTGCCTGATGCCCCTAACTGCTTGCCTGTCTGCATGAGCACCTCTAATCACTTCTGCCTTGGCCCTGCACCCAGGAACCAGGCTTCCCTCCTCAAACTGACCGCAGGCACCAGGCCTCAGATTTGTCAGGAAGGACATTCAAAATGATGTCTAGAAGACTTCCAGGATATCTGGTCTAATTAGCATATTACCCTTTTGTTAGTATAGATAATACTTATAAACAGACTCTGTTTCATTTTATTTGTAACATTTGTTGGATCAATAAGCCTTATGGCTTCAAAAAATATTACTAATCCCTTACTATGTATTCAGCTCTATTCTAAGCATGGGATAGAGACATTAACAAAATAGTTAAGTTTTGTTCCTCATGAATTTGACAGCTGCAGAAAAGATTTTTTTTCTGCCAATCTTATTTTACTTTATTAATATTTAATCTAGCAATGATTGATTTAAGATATCCCCTCTTAATACATCTGTGTATGTTTTCTAATATAATCAAACAATTACATATATTTTTGTATAAAATAAAACTATTAAAATACTGCTAAATGTCTTCACCTCCTTTTCTATGAAAGAGAACTTTAATGTCTAATTTAATTAAATTTAAAATTCTTATAAATATGCATTTTCTTTAAAATGGTATATTGAATATTTGAAGCTTATATTATCTCCATTAGGGTGACAAATCGGTATTGCTAAGAAATATTTGCATTCAACTTACCAGAACATTTATGACTCAACTAGAAAGAAAATTAAAGTTGGGTATATCAAAAAACACTTTTCACTTCTTTAGAAATAATTCTAGAAATTAGTAAAAGAGATACAAATCCAATTATTTCAAAGAAAAATACATTGAACCAAAAAGAATTCAGATGGCATAAAGAACAGCCTTAATGACGAACATATTTGCAATAAAAATTTTAAAAATCATCACATAACACTTCATTAAATCAAAAGATCATCATGCCACATAAGGAATCCTTAGGCTTACTTAATTACAACAATTTCCTCCAAATTTAGCCTTGTGAGAGAGTAAGGAAAGAACCTCTGGATGGATGGATGGATCAGGTCAATGATTATTCAAACACTCAAGGAGAAAACAAATTTAGAAGATGGGACTTTGATAATAAGCATCACTGCACAATATGTCTATGAAACATTAGTGACCTTGGCTCATTTTCAAAAGTTTTTTTTTTAATGTTGTTGTTTTTTAGTCAAGAAAAATTGGGCATAAATATAAAATTCAGCAAGTGTGCATGGATAAAATATGCGATTTACTTCTTAAGAGTGAAATAGTCGCATTGTTTTTTTTTTTTTAGATTCTGAAGAAAGATTAGTGCTTAATTACATTTGATTCAACTCCATCTCTTGATATTGACCGTTTTTTCTCCGGGATTATAATTTGCACAGGTAGCAGTTCAGAATCTGAAAGACGCAAAAACGTTTTCGTTAGAGCCACACCCATTGCCTCGTATCTCCTCCTCTGAAGCCATCATAGTCTGTACACGGCCACTTACTTTGGCCATCTCTTTCAACACCCCCAAATCTACAGTCTTCCTGGAATTGCAAGACTTTGTAAAAAAAGGAAGAGGTTTATTGCCATAGGAAGACTGACCTGTGGGGGGGTTCGCGGTAGTTCTGGGGCCCTAGGAGCAAGCACTCCCAGGACCTATAAACTGGGGTCCTGCTGACCTTCCCATGACCATGTCCAGGCGTAGAAAATGCAGAGCACTTTGCAATACACTCACCGGGAGGCATCCCCTCAAGCCTTGCATACATGGCATCGCCCTCCCCCTCCTTCTCCTTCTTCCCCTTTATGGTCCTAAGTGGGAAAGCCCCCTGGCGAACAAGGTGGATGGTGCCTGGGGAAGGTGGCAATGTGGGAGTCCCCACAGCAAAGAAAGCCCTTTCCCCAGAGACAGCCAGCCTCTCAGCGGACACCCCCGAGGAAAGCTGACCTTCCCTGACGGCTCAGAGCGGCGGGTGGAGGGGACAGTGTACTCACTGCTGCTGCCTGTCTGGAGCCCCAGGAGCCCACTGAGCAGAAACAGAAACCTCAGCATGGCTCGATGTCCCGTGTCCCAAAGCCGATAACGGCAGTTGCCTTGGCAGAAGGCGGTTGGGAGCGCGAGGAGAGCTCTGCGGAGCAAAGGTGGGTGGGGAGGGAACGCCATGTGAGCTGTGGAGGGCGGGCGGTCTTGGTCGTGGCACCCCCTCCCCGACCCCCCCGGGATCTATGCAGAAGGAGGCTTTGGCCCATTTGGGGGCAAAACAAACAAACAAACACACAGCAGAATCGCTTCCCGGTGATAGAGAAACCGTTACTGAACAGGAAGATTCATGTACACACTTCTTCCATGGACTGAAGTCACACATACATGTATCATTTTCCACACATCACAGGCGCGCAGCTCCACTAAGATTCAAGTGAATGAAGAGGTGTCGTGAGCACTTACGTAGATTAAGAAATAAAATGCAGAGCCACCAATGCCCCCAAATTTTCCTCTGACAATCATTACTTCTGGAAGAATAGATGCGTTTTTTTTGTTTTTTTTTCCCCCCCCCTATTTTGGAACTCCCTATGAATGGAAGAAATCGCGATGTGCTCTTTAATGTTTGAGTTCTTTCCTTATATAATGATTATAATTCCCAAACATGTTGTAAATAGCAATAGCTTGTTTGTTTGTTTGTTTGTTTTGTTGGCCCTATTACACATTGAATGAATATAACACCGCCTGTTTTTCCATTTTATTGTTAAAATATGGTTCACTTATAGTTGTGGCCATTAAAAACCATAGTTGGCTATTTTCTTTCTGATACATGTCATAGGGTGAACAGATGAATGTTGATTGAGTGTATTGCTAATGTGAAGTTGCCTGATCACAGTCTGTGATCTTAGTGGCTACTTCCAAAGTGTTCTACATGCTGAGAATTACACTTTACATCAATGCCTGTAGTTTTTTTTTCTCTTCATTTTATTCATGTTGGTGGACCTATAGATGTCCTGCATTGTGGTTTTAATTTGCATTTCATCATTGTTAATTAAGTTAATTTTTAATTATTAAGTTAACAATAACAGTTTTATATGTTTATTGACCATTTACATAGCTTATTTTGTACATGCCTATTTGAGACGTTGATCCATTTTTAAATTGAGTGGCCTTCTCTCTTTTTATCTTTAAAAGCTAGTAATGTGGTCTAGATATGATTCCTTTGTTAAACATAATAATTGCAAATATCTCCTATGACAAGGCCTATTTTCGATACATTTTTATAAATATATGTTTATATTAAAAAATTTACCTCTTTATCAATTTGCTGGAATTTTTATATGTATCCTGCCATTGATATTGAATTTTATAAATTGAAATGACCAAATAGTTTTCTCCATTTTTTGTTAATATTGTGAATTAAAATTATTGTTTTTCCAGTGTTGAAACAAAATTGTATTCCTGGAATATAATGTATTTGGTTATGATGTATTATACTGTTTAAATTATGCTGGATTGATTTAGCAGCGTTTTGTTTAGGATTTTTGCATCGATAATCACATGAAATATTTATCTGTAAATTTTATCGTCAAATTTTGTATCAAATAGATGATGGCCTTATAAAAAAATTGGGAAGTATTATCCCTTTTTTATTCTTTGAAATATGATTTGAATAATTATTTATATTTTTTATAATTTAGAAATGGAGCAATTTAGACAGAATATTCTCTTTGAGAGAGTTGAATTTCTTCTTACTTATGAATACAATTTTTTAAAAGTATTCAGATATTCTCTTTTTCTTTATGATGAAATGTGTACATTTCTATAACTAGTTAGATGCATTGGCCAGTTATTCATAACTAGAGGTCTGCTGGAAAATTTGTGTATGGGGGTGGGAAGAGGTGGGGTGTGTGTCCCTCAGCCCAGCCTGCACCCTCTCCAATCTGGGACCCCTTGAGGGATGTCCGACTGCCCGTTTACACTGAGATTGGGCCTAAATGGGCAGTCAGACATCTCTCTAAAGAATCCAGGACTGCTGGCTCCCAACCACTTGCCTGCCTGCCTGCCTGATTGCCCCTCACCACTTCTGCCTGCCAGCTTGATCACCCCCTAAACACTTCCCTGCCAGCCTCATCAATACCTAACTGCTTCCCTGTCAGATTGACCCTATCTGATCTCTCCTGCAGGCTTGGTCACCCCAAACTGCCCTCCCCTGCAGGCTTGGTTGCCACTAACTTGCCTCCCTTGCCAGCCTAGTCAGCCCTAACTGCTTCCCCTGCAAACCTGGTCCCCCCTAACTGTCCTACCCTGCTGGTCTGGTTCCCCCCCTGCAACTGCCCTCCCTTACCCTCCCTGCAGGCCTAGTCCCTCCCAACTGCCCTCCCTGCAAGCCTGGTCCCCCCAACTACCCTTCCCTGCTGGCCTCATGGCCCACAACTGCCCTTCCCTGCTATCCATCTTGTGGCAGCCACCTTGTGTCCAATGGAGGCAACCATTTTTGACCACATAGGGGTGGCCATCTTATGTGCTGGAGTGATAGTCAATTTGCATAGTACTTCTTTACTATATAAGATATCCTTCCTTCCTTCACTATCCTTTTGATTTCTGTGGAATCGGTAGAGATAGCCCATTTTTAAAATTCTCAATTTTGCTAATTTTGTTTTTTTTTCTATTTATTCATGATCAGTAATTTTTGGAGTTTTCATTTTTATTTATTTATAAAAAACAAAGTTTTGGATTTTTAAATTTTTTCTATTATGTTTATTTTCTATTTCTTCTTTCTTATTATCTTTATTGTTGAAAGTATTACCAATGCCCTCTCCCCCCACTCCCATGCCTCTACTAACCCCTTTCAGTCTGCTCTTGCCCTCTCTCCAGGCTTTCCCTGCACTATTGTCTATCCATGGGTTATGCCAACATGCATATAAATTCATTGGTTAATCTCTCCTCACCCCTCTCCCTCTTCCC
This sequence comes from Lasiurus cinereus, assembly GCA_011751065.1. Taxonomy (NCBI): domain Eukaryota; kingdom Metazoa; phylum Chordata; class Mammalia; order Chiroptera; family Vespertilionidae; genus Lasiurus; species Lasiurus cinereus. Next base: position 175,611 of record JAAGEH010000050.1, read on the forward strand.
TCTGAAATAGATTAGTCTGTTGCATGTTTCAGTGTCTCTGGATCTTTTTTGTTTGTTACTTCGTTCACTAGCTTCCACACATAGGTGAGGTCATGTGATACTTGTCTTTCTCTGACTGCCTTATTTTACTCAGCATAATACTCTCTAGATCTCTCCATGCTGTCTCAAAGGGTAAAAGTTCCTCGTCTTTTATAGCTACATAGTATTGCAGTGCATATTTACCACAGTTTTTAAATCCACTCACCTACTAATATGGGAACATGGGCTGTTTCCAAATTTTAGCTATTGTAAACTGGGTTGCTATGAATCTAGGGGTACATATTTTCTTTCTGATTGGTGTTTCTGGTTTGTTAGGACATATTCCTAGAAGTGGGATCACTGGATTAAATGGTAGTTCCATTTTTAAATTTTTAAGGAAATAGCACACTGTTTTCCATAGGGGCTTTATAATCTGCATTCTCACCAAGAATATAATAGGGTTCTTTTTTCTTCACATCCTTACTAGCACATGTTGTTTGTTGATTTGGTGATGATAGCCACTCTGGCAGGTGTGAGGTGGTACCTCATTGTCATTTTAATTTGCATTTCTCTGATAATTAGTAATGTTGGGTATTTTTTTCATATGTCTCTTAGTCATCTGTATTCCCCTCTTTGGAGAAATGCCTGTTCAGTTCTTTGCCCATTTTTTTAATCGGGTTGTTTGTCTTACTTTTGTTGTTGTTATGAGTATCTCACATATTTTGGAAATTAACCCCTTATCAGATATATCATAGGCAAATATGTTCTCCCTATATTGGGTTCGCTTTTAATATTGATGCTATTTGTTTGTTTCTGTGTAGAAGCTTTTATTTTGAGGTAGTCCCACTCCTTTGTTTTCCTTGCCCTTGGAGATGTATCAGTGAAAGTTCTGCTCTGTGAGATATTTTGTATTTTGCTGCCTACTATATACAGTGGTACCTCGAGATACGAGTTTAATTTGTTCCGTAACCTTGAGGCGTAGGAAACTATGAGACACTCGAGTCGAGGTAAACTGGTGGGTCCTGTGCAGCCGGCCGATCCGCGCGATTACTCCTATCTCAAATGTTGCTCGTATTTCAAAGCAAAAATCGCTCGCTTGACAGCTCGTATCTCAAAAATCTCGTATGTTAGGGCACTCATATCTCGAGGTACCACTGCATTAGGTTCCTTTAACCCCCAAGTCCCATTCCCCTTCCCTTTGCCTACCACCACACTGCTGTTTGTGTCCATGAGTCTTTGGTTCCTATAATTCAACACGTTGAAAATTAGAAACAATATTTTGAATTCCAGGAGGTGGCACTATAGCTCAAGTTTGTAGTCTCCTACTAGACTGTCTCTCAAGGATGTCTCAGAAGCATGCACAAGGAGTTGGCAACAGAAAGGGAGAAGGTTTGGATTTAGCATCTGAAGTTTTGGAAATTCCCACAAGTCTTGTGAAATAATCCTCAAATGGGGCACTCCCTGACGTCTGTGGTCAGACTTCCTGCTAAAATCCCAAAGCAGACATCAAGAAAAATATTCCCTCAAAGCCCATTAATATTCCTGTCTACTGCCCACTTCTACCTTCCCCAGTCATGGAGATCCCTCCTCAGAAATCTAGGTGTATTTTGAGAGAAATAGGTCCTTTCAGCTGTAACCTGCACTACGAAGCAGACAGGTGATCGCTCACCATTTTTCCTTCCACATCCTTTGCCAGGAGAGGTTATCTCTGATGATATGGAAAGCCTTATGCCTTGCAGTGTTGCCCTGAGGAGGGGAACCAGATTAGCAAGTTTCTCTACTTTCTCTGCCTCAAAATTCTTTTCAATTTTACTCTAATACCATGCCAAATTCCCCCACGAACAGGCTAACCCTCCACAATTCTTTATTGGCTATGGGTCTCTGCCCAGTTTTGCACCATCATTGTTCTTCTTTCTCCCCCGACTATTGGTTTGAGTGGGGGGTGGAGCAGACTCACTAACTCCTTTGGATTCTCTGAGGTCCTATCTGCCCACTTGGATGCACAGGTGAACAGAAACCTCATGGCTATATTAGTGTAATATGCAAGGCACCTGGATTTGATTATGGTGTCCAATTAGGTGCTGACACCACTCTCATTATTTTTATAAACATAACTGTTTATTAAACATAAAAATAGAATAATACAATCACCTCTACAATCCCACTATTATATTTCAGAAGTAACCATTATTTATTTATTTATGTTTAAATATATTTTATTGATTTTTTACAGAGAGGAAGGGAGAGGGATAGAGAGTTAGAAACTTCAATGAGAGAAAAACATCAGTCAGCTGCCTCCTGCACACCTCCTACTAGGGATATGCTCGCAATCAAGGTACATGCCCTTGACTAGAATCGAACCTGGGACCTTTCAGTCCATAAGCTGACTCTCTATCCACTGAGCCAAACCGGTTTTGGCAGTAACCATTATTTTGATTTCTATCTCTAATGTTTGTTCTATACTGTTATGTTTATAGTGTGATATTATTGTATCTGTCCTTTTGTATATGGCATCTTTTGATCAACATGTATTTATCCATTTTCCTACATATGGAAAATTGAGTAGTTTCCTATGGAGAATTCTAATAGAGAGAGATAGAGCACAAACAATGACACTATGAATGGATTCATGTCTCTTGGTGAATATTTACTTCATTTCTGTTGGAAATATACAATGCAAGAAAATTAATGCGATCTTAGTTATCACAACAATAATACTGAAAATAGACACAAAACTTAGCAACAATTAACAATGTTTTATTTATAGTGTCTGGGACCATGGATAGATTGGGAGGGGTCTAATTCAGACTGAAGACCTATGGATAAGCCAGGCAGCTTTGTGCCTAATATCTTGTGTCATTAGGAAGTTCTACACTGGAGACTCAGTAGCTGCCTACGTTAGATTTTTCTCATGAATGTAGTAAAAGTACAAGAGCCCCTGCTGAAACCGGTTTGGCTCACTGGATAGAGCGTGGGCCTGCAGACTGAGGGGTCCTGGGTTCGATTCCGGTCAAGGGCATGTACCTTGGTTGCAGGCACATCCCCAGTGGGGGGCGTGCAGGAGGCGGCTGATCGATGTCTCTCTCTCTCATCGATGTTTCTGACTCTCTATCCCTCTCCCTTTCTCTCTGTAAAAAATCAATAAAATATATTTTTAAAAAAAGTACAAGAGCCCCCAATATAACAGAATATTTTAAAACTCTGACAAGGTCACAATAGTAACATCCCAGTAGTCAAATGAAATTTTACAGCAGTCCAAAGTTAAGAAGCAAGGAAATGCACTCTACAGACCAGGAGGCCATAGAAACTGGCAGAGAAGATTGTGAGATAATTTGATCTAAAGCTATATGCTTTTCATAGAGTAGTGATGTCAGCTAGATGGCAGAATAGAAGTTTTCTACCATCATCTCTATCAATTCGGCAATTACTCACAGTTGAGAGTGCCTTTGTGGGAATGCTGGAGGTTAGCAGTACAGTTCCAGCACACTATTAGAGCAATACAATCTGAAAATAAGATGCATAAAGAGAGTATGAACAAGTTTCACTTTATGCACACGACCCCTCAAGTTCTGAATGCTCAATGACTCTAATGGTGGTATGTAAATGGCTTAACTCTAGCATAAAAGTTAAAATACAGGTTGTCAAGTCAGCATAGCTCAGTGCCAGGTGAGACCCCCCTGGGCCTTTAATTTCCCTCATGAAGGAAAATGAGGACATGTCCCTGTAATTTTTCCCATGAATGAGAGGGAGTGTGTGTGAAAACCTGGCCTCCCCAGTCACAGAGGATATTGCCTATGAGGCCCACCTCTTTCTCATGCTATCCAGAGTACTCAGGCTAATTGTATGGCTGAAAGGATGGAAGAGCTGAGAGCACAGCAACCAGGGCATAAAACTCATTAATGGAATAAGGATCCTACTAACAACTTGGCTACTCCATTAGTAAGCCCACCCATTAGACACTAAGGACACCTTACACGTGGACTTCCCCAGTGAATCCACAGCACTTCAAAGCTCCATGCACCTTACTCACCCCATTCTCATGGCCAGCTTCTGCCCATGCTCCCATGGAAGGTAAGTGCTAGTCTTTGCAGATGAATACAGAGAATATGTAAAAAGTTGGTCTGGCTCAGCTGGTGTGGCTTCATGGGTGAGCATTAACCAAGAAATCATGGTTCGATTCCTCCTATACCCCGGTCAGGGCACATGCTGGAATAGTGGGCTCATTCCCCATCAGGGGTCATGCAGAAGGCATCCAATTAATAATTATCTCTCATCATTGATGTTTCTATCTCTCTCTTTTTCTTCCTCTCTGAAGTCAATAAAAAATATAAATAACCAGAAGCCTGGTGCACAAAATTCATGCAATGGTGTGGTGGGGGTTCCCTCAGCCCAGCTTGAGCCCTCTCGCAGTCCAGGAGCCCTCAGGGGATGTTCAACTGCCGTGCATTCGGGAGAGGTTCCCACCACCATCACTGTGCTTACCAGCTGTGAACCCGGCTTCTGATTGACTGGTGCTCCCCCTATGGGGGCACACTGACCACCAGTAGGCAGCTCCTCTAATGAGCATCTGCCTCCAGATTGTCTGTGCACATCACAGTGACTGGTCGTTTTGCTCTTTGATCGATTTGCATATTAGCTTTTTATTATATATGATAAAAAGCTGGTCTGATTATGTATTATTGGGAGAAGGTACATAAACTTCAGCATTTCAGGGCACAAGTATAGGGAGAATAAATAGGAGGCTCTCAACACTCTTCCTCACTTTACAGTTTTAAGACAAAGCATACAATCTTAAGATCCCCTGCACAGAAAACACGGACTGTGGATCAGGCATATTCTTTAAAACGATCTGAGAACCTCAGAATCCCAAGCCACACTGATGAATTAAGGTATTTCTCTTCTAAAGCCAGTCTGAAAAGATGGGAAGGTGACTGCTTCTTCAAATGGAAGATAGCAAGGCAAAATTTCAAGGAACATGAACAAAGAGAGAGAGAGAGAGAGAGAGAGAGAGAGAGAGAGAGAGAGAGAGAGGGCATTATACCACGAAAGGAACAGAATAATTTTCTAGTAACTGTCTCCATAAAAATTAGATTTACAAATTGCCTGATAAAGGATTTAAAATAATAGTTTTAAGAAAGCTTAGAGAGCTATCAGAGAATACAAATAGAATTAGATGAAATCTGTAAAAAATAGATTAATAAATCAGAGGTTCAACAGTGAGATTAAAATGATAAAAAAAACACCAAACAAATTCTGGAGCTGAAAGGTCATAAATGAAAAATGAACAAATAAAAAACAGAGAGAGTATCAATTGCAGGCTTTATCAAGCAGGCAAAAAAGATCTGTGAACTTAAAGACAACAATTTAACATTGTCCTATCAGAGGAAAGGGGGGAAATAATGTAAAAGGAAGTCTATAAGAAGTATAGAATATCATCATTGAAAATATATATGCATCATGGTAATCCCAGAATGAAAAGAAATATAGAAAGGGGTAGAAAGTTTAGTTTTTAAAAATGGGTGAAAACTTTCCAAATCTAGTGAGATATGGACATCCATGCTTATAAAGCTCATAGAACTCCAAATAGATTCAACACAAAGAGGACTTCATCAAGGCACCTTGAAATAAAACCTTTGAAAATCAAAGACAAAGAATTTGAGACCAGCAAGAGAAAAGAAAAACAATCACAGGCCATCAAAGGAGTCCCCCATAAGTATCAGCAGTTTTCTCAGCAAAAACTTTGCAAGAGAAAGAGGGATAATGTATTCAAAGTGCTGAAAAGAAAAAGAAGAAAAAAATCTGCCAACTAACACCTGGCAAAGCTATTCTTCAAAAATAAATTTTCACAGGAAAACAAACACTGAAGGAGTTCATTACCACTAAACCTGCCTTTCAAACTGATATGAAAAGGCAATACATGCTTTAGTCACATGAAAGTAAAAACTCACTGATAAAGTATAGAATCATATGAGAATACTGAACTACTCTAATGGTGGTGTGTAAATCACTTAACTCTAGGATAAAGGCTAAATGACAATGTGTTAATAAATGCACAATATGAACATACGTAAATTGTGACATCAAGAACTTAAAATATGGGGTAGATTTTTTGAATGTAATTGAAATTCAACTATGAGGTTAAAATAGACCATCCTACCTAATAAAAGAGTAATATGCAAATTGACCATACCTCCGCTACACACAAGCCATGCCCACCAGCCCATCAGAGCAAGTATGCAAATTAACCCAAACAAGATGGCTATGGCTGCAAAGAGAGCAGGAGGGAGGCCTGGGTTGCTCCTAGCGTTGGAAGAAGTCAAGCACCCAGGTGTCCGCTTAAGGCAACAAAGTTTCAATTGTATAAGATAAATAAATCCCAGATACCAGGGCCTCCACTTGGGTCACCGGGGGTGTGGCCAGCCTACAAACAACCACAGGCCCCTCACCTAGGCCCCTCCATACCCCAAGGGAACACCCACCCTGATCCAGGACCCTTCAGGACAAACCAGCTGACCCCCAACCATGAACCAGGCCTCTATCCTATCTAATGAAAGAGTAATATACAGATTGACCATCACTCCAACACACAAGATGACTGCCCCCATGTGGTCAAAAGATCCTTGCTCTATGTGGATACAAGATAGCCACACAAGATGGCCAGCAGGGTAGGGCAGTTGGGGGTGATCAAACCTGCAGGGGAGGAAAATTAGGGGTGACTAGGCCTGCAGGGGAGGTGAGTTAGGGGTGACCAAGCCTGCAGCGGAGGGCAGTAAGGGGTGACCAGGCCCACAGGGGAGAGCAATTAGGAGCAAACAGGCTGGCAGGGGAGCAGTTAGGCATCAATCAGGCTGACAGGGGAGTGGTTAGGGGGTGATCAGGCTGGCAAGCAGAAGCAGTTAGGGGCAATCAGGAAGTCAGGCAGGTGAGCAGTTGGGAGCCAGCAGTCCTGGATTGTGAGAGGGATGTCTGACTGCCCGTTTAGACCCAATCCTACCTAGAGTGGGCCTAAACGGGCAGTCAGACATCCCTCAAGGGGTCCTAGATTGCAGAGTTAGCAGGCTGGACTGAAGAACACTCCCCACCCCCTGCCCCCCGAGCATGAAATTCATGCACCAGGCCTCTAGTTATTATTATAAAACTAGTGGCCCCATGCACAAAATTCATGCATGTGTAGGTCCCTAGGCCTGAGGCAATCAGGGCTATTCAGGTTCCCTGCCTCTCCTCCTTCTCCTTCCCTCATCACCTGCTTCTGCCACCAACCACCCATGGTTCCCTGTCCCAGCCTGTGGGGATAGGGGTCTGGCCCCAATCAGGTGATAAGGGCCTGCTGGCTGTTGGGTAGGTCCAACCACCATCACAGCAGCAGGAAGTGGGCCAATTGGGGCCTGCTGTCTAGGGGAAAGGATGAGGAGGGAACGGGAGGTTGGCCGCCATCCCCAAGGAGAAAGCCAGCCCTTGGTCACCCTAGGCTAAGGGGCCACTTCCACAGACATCAACCCCTGATTCCCTATTCCAGCCCAAGGGCCTGGTCCTGATCAGTGATTGGGGCCTTCTAGCTGTGGGGAGAGACCAGGAGATTGGCCGGAGGTCCCATCAGTGATTGGGGCCTGTGGGCTGGGAACCGCTCCTGCATTGATCATATACCCTTTGGTGGTCAGTGTACATCAGAGTGACTTTTCGTTATGGTCGTTCCAGTTGTTCTGTCATAATAGTCACTTAGGCTTTTATATATAGAGATGTTTTGTAGAAAGTCATGGTATCAACAAAGCAAAAGTATCTATTATATACAAAAGATGAAGAAGAAATCAGTATGTCCTCTTTGGGGAAGTGTCTATTCAGGTTCTTTGCCCATTTTTTTTAATTAGATTGTTCTTTTTCTTTTGGGTGTTGAGATTTATAAGTGCTTTATAAAAGTGTTATTGATATTAACTCCTTATTAGATGTATCAGAGAATATGATCTTCCCTTCATTGGGTTGTCTTCTCATTTTGTTGATTGTTTCCTTTGCTGTGAAAAATAAACATTTAGTTTGCTATAGTTCCATGTTTGTTTTCCTTGCCCAAGAAGATGTAAAGAAAAAAATATTGCTATGAGAAATGTCTAAGTTTTACTGTCCTATGTTTTCTTCTAGGATTTTTATAGTTTGAGACTAACATTTAAGTCTTTAAAAATATTTATTTTTATTGATTTCAGAGAGGAAGGGACAGGAATAGAGAGAATTATTGATTGGCTACCTCCTGCACTTCTCCAAATAGGGATCAAGCCCACAACCTGGGCATGTGCCCTGACTGAGAACCAACCTGTGACCTTCTGGTTCATAGGGTGATGCTTAACCATTAAGTCACACCAGCTGGGCTAACATTTTTAAGTCTTTAATTCATTTTGAGTTTATTCTTGTGTGTGGTGTGAGAAGGTGGTCTAATTTCATTTTTTGCATGGATCCATCCATTTTTTCCAACATCATTCATTGAAAAGACTATCCTTAGCCCTTGAATTTTTTTGTGTGCACTGTTGGTGGAAATGCAGATTGGTGCAGCCACTATGGAAAGCAGTATAAAGTTACCTCAAAAGATTAAAATTGGAACTGTCTTATGTTATAGAAATTCCACTTTGGGGAATTTATCGAAAGAAACTTGAAACACTAATTTGAAAGAATATATGCATTCCTATGCTCAGTGCTTTTTTTTTTTTTACAAAAGCCAAGATTTGCAAGCAACCCAAGAAATCAGTAGATGAGTGAATAAAACAGCTATGATATATTTACATAGTAGAATACTAGTCAGCTATAAAAAAGAAGAAAGGTTTATACTTTGTGACAGCATGCATTGACTGGATTGCATTACCATATGCTAAGTGAAATAAGCCAGAATGAGAAAGACAAGTACTATATGATTTCACTCATGTGGAATTTAATAGACAAACTGAACTAAGAAGCAAAATAGTGACAGACTCATAGATAGGGAGCAAGCAGACTGCCTGTGGGGGTAGGGAGTAGGTGGATGGAGGGATTGATCAAAAAAGAAAAAAAAAGAGAAAGAACTCTTGGACAACAGTGTGATGATTGCAGGGAGTAGGGTAAATGGGGAAAAGAATATACAGGTATAGAGGGTATAAATTGTGATGTACAAGTAAAATAAAATAAAATAAAAAGAAAGTATCAAACCATATACCACAAGAAATCATCATATGACAAAGGAAGACCAAACGGAGAGAAAAAAAGGAACAAAAGAACTACATAAGAGCTGGAAAGCAATTGACAAGATTCACCAGTGAAATCTAGTCCTGGAATTTTGTTTGCTGAGAGGTTTTAAATTATGGATTCACTCTCCTTATTAGTAATCAATCTGTTTAGATTTTCTGTTTCAGTCTTGGTAGTTGCATGTTCTAGCATTTTATCCATTTCTTCTAGGTTGTCAAATTCATTGGTGTACATAATTATTTATGGTAGTCTCTTATGATTTTTGTTGTTGTTGTTTTTGGTATGGCATCAGCTATAACATATCCTATTTCTGATTTTATTTATTTTGAGTTCTTTTTTTTTGCCTCTGCTTGCCCCCTACCAGTGATTGAACTCACAGTGCAGGCATGTGCCCTGCCCAGGAATCAAATTGAGCCACAGTTGTTGATGTTGTTGTTGTTGTTGTTGTTGTTGTTGTTCTTCTTCTTCTTCTTCTTCTTCTTCTTCTTCTTCTTCTTCTTCTTCTTCTTCCTCCTCCTCCTCCTCCTCCTCCTCCTCCTCCTCCTCCTCCTCCTCCTCCTCCTACTCCTTCTCCTCCTCCTCTTCTTCTTGTTCTTCTCCCGCTCCCCCTCCTCCTTCTTCTTTTTCTCCTCCTTTCCTCCTCCACTTCCCCTACCCTTCTTTACTTCTTTTTCTTTAATGAAGCTAGATAAATATTTGTTAATTTTAATTATCTTTTCAGAGAATAAGCTCTAACTTTTATTGATTTTCTATTGTCTTTCTAGTCCTTATTTCATTTATCTCTTTTCTAATGTTTTTATTTCCTTCCTTCTACTACTCTTAGGATTCAATTGTTCTTCTTTTTCTAGTTTTTAGAGGTGTTTAGTTTTTGTTTTTTGTTTTGTTTCTTTATGTAAGCATTTATTACTATAAACTTCCTTCTGAGAGCTGCTTTTGCTGCATCTCATCAGTTTTGGTATCTTATATTTTCTTCTTTTGTCTAATAGTATTTTTTTCATTTATCTTTTGATTACTTTTTTATCCCATTGGTTGTTTAATACTGTATTTTTGTTTTCTACTATACATTATAAATTTGTATTTGATTCACATTTTTAGTTTCTCTACTGAGAAGGTATATCTTTCATTAAGTTAATGAATGCTCACATTTACCTCATGGAAGATGGTTATAGTATGTATCTTATCAGGATTGGCATCTGTTGTTTTTCTTTTTCACTAACCTTTACTCATATTCCCTTGGCTTTTTAATGTTATGCAATTTGGGATTATAATACTGTGATGTGAAATTTTAAATTCTGTTAAAATTCTCTAGAGAATGTTGATATCTTTGTTTGTTTTAGCATGCTATTATGATGGTTAGGTTCCAACCACAAGTTCTGTCCCATCTATCATGTAGAGCAGTTTTAAAGTCAGTTAAAAGCCTTTTCTAGGCTACTTCTGTCTGTTATATACATGTACCACTCAAGGTTTAGTCTAATTTGGGCAGTCATTTACATTGTAGTTCAGTTCTTGAAGTTTACTATTCTTCTTTGGAACTCTTCTATGTGTGCTCAGCTCAGTATAGAGTCCAGAACTTAAGACAGTTCATAGCAGAAGTAGAGAATGTCAATTTTTATTTCTCTTTGCTTTGTGATTTTTCTCCCACTCTTGGATGCTAAACTCTTTTTTTCCAGTTTCACTGTTTGTAAATATAGTGTTAACTCCATTTTAACTTTCTGTAGTGTTATGCAACCCTGCATGGTTGAATCTGGTTATTACTGAATAAAAATTAAGATGAATAAAGAATGAGGATCAGTTGAGAATGTATTTCAGAAATATAAAAGATCTTGAAGTCTGAAGATGTTAAAAAGTTGGAGATAAAAAGTAGAATAATGAAGTATTATTATTCCTGCAGTCAAATGTAAAAGAGATTTAGTTAAGTAGTTGTATGAGTCAAGAAAATCTTTTCAAGACATGTTTCTTTTAAATAAATAAATCCTCAGAAATTTTTATCTGGGCAGAAAAAATTCAGTGCATGCCTCTGTTTAGACTCACCCATTAAAAATGATGATTCAGGTACAAAGAAGGAATACCATAGAAATAACCACTAATTTCCAAATTTTCAATATTTTGTTGATATTTTTGGCTTTCCTATCAATATAGTAGGTCAACATTTTACTTATTTATTTATCCATTCATTCATTATTTATTTATTTATTTATTGGAACTGGTTTCAGTAACAACAGCCCATGGATGATTCATTTTAAATATGTGAGCCATTGTGTTCTTTCTCCTGTACAGTTTCTGTTTTGGTTTCTCTTATCCTTATTATAAAAAGATCATTTTCTTGTAAGTATTCCTCCTTAAATGCCTTAATGTAATAGAGAAGAACAGTGTGGAAACTATTCCTAGATCATAGTCATATAGTAATGGACTATTAAAATTTATTCCTAGTACCGATAAACCGGTTGACAAAATTGCATTGCCTCTTAATGTACTGAACACTAACTCCTCTTCTGCTTTTTATTATCATATGGAATGATATGGCTACTGCTTTTGCTTCTGCTTTTTTTTAGCAAGATTGAAACACTGACTGTAAGTGTCCATAGACCTGCAAACAACCTGAAAACCCTCATCAAGTTACAGCTTTAATTTACATTTTGAAAAAACAAACACACACCATTTTCAAGGCAGTTTAGCCCTCCTTTCAATTTTTAACAAAGTATTCAAATGTAAAGATTGTTGCCTCCTCATCCCTAGAAGTCAGATATAGTAGAGATGGAAGAAAACCTGCTTTCAAATGACTTATTAGGAATATGGAGAAGGAAAAACTTCATCATCATTGTGAATACAGATCAAAGACTGGGTAAGAAAAATGGAAAGGTGAAGAGGTACTATCTTTTTAAATTTTTCATCTACTATCATTTTTTTCCTGCTTCAGAGTCATTAATAGTCCAGTATATATTTCATGGCTGCTGAAACAAGACACTAATATGTTCAAAGAACTCGGATAGGATAAAGCCAATGACAATAATAACAAAATGATAGTTTAGGGCTTTAGACTTAGTCCTATTTATCATTTTAATTCAGAGATTTAAAAGATTTCATAAAATAAAAATGTTTTCTTCTGGTCACCAATTTTCATGACTATTTTTTAAAACATTTCAATTAAGTCCATTCTGACTCCCCTATGACAGTAAACAGATGATATTCCCAGTGATAAAGATTTGACATGATATAAATGTTTAGTTTCTTTATATTGTGAACAATGATGCTTTTGTGATCTTATTGTTTATCAAGTTGCAAATAAAGAAAATAGAAAATGAAACTATTCCTTCAAAAGTGGAAGTAATTTCCTGCTGCCTACGTGAGGTATTGTGGTCAAGAGCTATGGCAACCTCTGTAATAAATAGATGTTCTGAGACTTCTCCACAGACTAAGGGAGGCTGTGGAAGTAGACTGCAAGAGTGGCACATAAAGCATCTCCTATGGAAAACTCTTTGGAAAATGTTGAGGAATACCATGTAGATGAAGACGTGGGCTTTGCTCTACCAAATCCACTGGTAAGAGAGGGTACTGAATTATGGCGAAAACATTTTCTTATTATTACTTACCTGGATAAACTAATTTCTATTTTAAGAATGTGGATTAGTAATTTATACTGAACAAATGGATAAAGCAGCATTTTAAAAATGGGTCTTACTTGACTTTCTTAAAATTGTCAACCTAGAAATTTAGTCTTAGATGTACTACTTTTCTTACACAGATACAGAGAGTGATGAGATAAGGACACAGTAGAAGTATTTGGGTTTAATACAATTGTGTTTTGAGAGTGCATTTTGAAAAAACAACACAGTAATGACTAATTCATGAGTCAAAGGAATCCCTTTTCTTAGCTGGTATACCTTAAATTGTACAAAGTGTATGCTTATACTTTGATTAGGTTTCTGAGATGGTGCATCTAACAAATGCGTTGCATTAATGTTACTTATTGTTACTAAGCATAAGAGTCAAAGGAGTCAGATCTAGCTTTAAAAAAAATGTTGTTTTGTCTACATAGACTCATAGATGAAGAGCCGGCAAATAGCTCTGTGTGGGGGTGAGGAGTTTGGGATTGAGAAGGTTGAGCCAAAAAGGACAAAAAGAGGAGGTAGGAAGAGAGAGAGAGAGAGAGAGAGAGAGAGAGAGAGAGAGAGAGAGAGAGAGAGAGAGAGAGGAGAGAGAGGGAACTACTCATGGACATAGACAACAATGTGGTGATTGAGGGGGTAGGGAGTAGAGGGGGCTGGGTGGAGGTGGAAGAAGGCATTGAAAGGTTAAATGGTGATGGAAAAAATAAAATAAAAATTTTAAAAAGTTTTGTCTACAAAGTGAAATGCAGGTCATGTTTACCTTAACAACTACATTTCCCAAATTTGTGTTCCAAAGACTGCCATGAAAACTATCTTGTCATCGATATTTTTATTGTCAAATATTTATGTAACTTTTTAAAGCAAGTTACAAATATTGACTTTTCCATCTTCATAGCCATCCTAAAATGTATGTTGTTATTAACCTGATGAGAAATGGAAGTTGTGCATAATTTAAGTAATTATCCAAACTCACAGAGCTAGCAATGGCAGGGATAGGATGTGAGCCTAATCTCTCTGGCTCCATAGTCCATGCTCTGAAAACCGTCATACTCTGCTGACTCTCCTAAGAGAAGAGATAACTCAGCATGCTTCCCTTCTTCATTTCCACTTTTGGATTTAACAAGACAGTGAGATTCTAGGAGAGTATTTCTAGGAACCAGTTACCTGTTGCTACAGTAATGTGTAACCGTATGTTCCTGTTTGTGGCTCAAATAGAGTCCACGCTTTAGAAACCACCTTTAAATGCAAAAAACACATTTTTAGTCAGAGCTTCTAATCTAACTGTACTTGGAAAAAATAATCCATAAATTTCTTGTGCAATACAGGCAAATCCAGAGCAAATTCTTCCTCCCAGTCCATTTTTTTTCTTCAGATTATTAAGTTAAGAATACAAAGTATGGCTTTTAATTTTATTGCTACAAATGTCTAGTTTAATTTATATTTACAAATCAATTCTAGTCAGACTTGCCCCCTCCCCATACAAACATACACAAATTACCAGATGGTACTTATCAATGGTACACTTTTTAAAAATATTTTTACAGAATCTACAAAACCTCATATTTAGTCCCCCTCACCTCCCACAAAGAATCAGTTCTCTTAAAAAATAAAACAATCACGCTAATTATAGAGACCTCCAGAACTGATTCCAAGGGTTACAGCAAAATCCCAAACAATGGCAAAACAATACTTTTCCTGAGCTACTTGAAAGATAATGCTGCTACTTGAGATGCTTAGGAAGTTAGATTCAAGATTTGAAACATACACCCTAAAATTAAGGGTTACTTTATGTTCTTTACTGAAGATATTTTCTGCAAATAATAAGCTCAAAAACTTCATTCCATCTCTTCTAATCAATAAGCTTCTTATTTCAAAAGGAAATAATTTCTACTAATTCCATGTAGATACAAAATACATTCTCTAATCTAGCATAATTGAATGGTCCTTTTGTTATATTTCATTTATTTGGATCATGCCATTTAGGCATCCTATGAACCAGAGTATATTATTGATTGAATTTTACATTTGTTGAAATTTCTATGAAATATTACACTAATGATATGCAACAAAAAATGAATTTCTGTTGTCTGGAGAAAAACAAGAACCAATAATTTTGATGTGCTCTGCAAGGAAACACACAACAAAAATATATATGAATACTAAAAACATGAGAGCACAGCATTTTTGTGGTTAGGGAGGAGAATTCAGAGTAAATGAGAGAGGTGACTCACTAGCAAATATACTGCATAGATCTTTCTTTTCTAAAAATGTGTTCTAACAGATTAAGACAGACCAATTGTCTGTAGCTCCTGAAATTGTTTGAATTTTATAGTATACCAGGGGCCTAGTGCACGAATTTGTGCATCTTAAAAGGAACTGTGGGCCATGAGGCTGAGGTAGGCACAGGGGTGAGTCTTGGCCCATCTTCTGTGCCCTTACCCAGCCTCTCCCACTGAGGCCTGTCTGCCAGCATTCCTGCTCCCACCACCGCTGATCCCACATGCTGATGGCACCAGTGCTGCTCATACCCACTGACAGTATGGAGCATTTGGGTCATTGTCAGCAACAGAGGGGAGCTGCAACTGCTGCCCTGATCACCCCTCAGAAGCAGGAGGAGATGGAGAAGCCCTAAGGGGTAATTGGCACCGGCACCAGGCAACAGCAGTGGGTGTGAGTGGCAGCAATGGCGCTGGCTGTGAGTGTGGCAGGGCTGGCACCTTCAGTGGGTGTGAACAGGGGCTCAAGTACCAGCAGCAGGCGTGAGAGGCAGCTGCCAGCCCCGACCATGCCTCAGGAGCAAGAGGAAATGGAGAAGCCCTGAGGTGCTATTAGGACTGGCAGCACTGATGGCATTGAGCAATAAGGGCCAGTGCTGGGTGTTAACAATGGGTGCGAGCGGCGGCTCTCGTGCCAGCAGTGAGTGCGAGTGGGGCTGGCTCTGGCAGCAGGTGAGAGTGCTGGGTGGGACCATGGCATGTGGGACCAAAGACTTTTCAGTAACCACCAGAGTTTGCCCTGATGACAGTGACCATTACCCTACCTTGGTCTGGCGCCCTCACTCACCTGCTCCACCATCCCACCACAGCTGATGTCTGCCATGTTAATCCATGTTAATCGCTCTGCTGCCTGGTGCCAATGCCTGCCATGCTCCCCACATGCCCCTTGGTGGTCAGTACGTGTCATAGTGACCGGTTGTTTGGTCTGTTCTCATATTAGTCTTTCATTATATAGAATTGGAGGCCCAGTGCATAAATTCATGCACAGGTGGGATCTGGCCAGCCTGGGTCCCAATCAGGATGGATCAGGGTTGGGAGGAGAAGATGGCAAGAGGTTGGCCAGCAGGCCTGCCTGGATTAGGGCCCAATCAGAGCCCCTTATCAGGGTCAGACTGGCTGGGGGGAAGAGGTTGCAGATGATTGGCCAACAGGCCCTATCCCCAAATGGGGTAAATGGGGAGTGCTGCTAGGGGGTCAGAAGCCTGGGGGAAGGGCCATTGGTGGTTGTCCAGCAAGCCCTTCCCTTGATCAGGGGTGGGGGCAGGGGGAAATCTGGGGTGGGGCTTGCCGGGGGAGGGGCTGTGGGCCAATCAGGATGGTAGGGTCCCATTGGGGACATGGCTGTCCAGAGGGAGAGGAGGAAGGAGGTGTTTGGCCAGCAGGCCCAACTCTTGATCAGGGTGGGAGAGTCCAATCAGGGGCAGGCCAGCAGGGGGCAGGGGCCACAAAGTTGGCCACTGACCTCTCCCTACCCCCAGCCCCTGATAGGGCCAGTTCACCAGCCACAGTGGGCATAATAGCAACTGGTTGTTTTGTCGTTGTGGCCAAGAGGTGCTCCATGCACCTCCTGGTGACCAGTCTTTTGGTTGTTTTGGTTGTGACACCTCTTGGCCCTTTATTATTATGACTAGAGTCCCAGTGCATGAAATTTGTACAAAGGGTGTGTGTCCCTCAGCCCAGCCTGCAACCACTCCAAAATGGGACAGCACATCCCTCAAAGAATGTCCGACTGCCCGCTTAGGCCCTGGGACTGGGGCCAAAACAGGCAGTCGGACATCCCTCTCACAATCCAGATCTGCTGGCTCTCAACTACTCTCATGCCTGACTTCCTGATTGCCCCTAACCACTTCTGCCTTCCAGCCTGATCACCCCATAACCACTCCTCTAACAGCCTGATTGATGCCTAACTGCTCCCCTGCCAGCCTGATTGCCCCTAACTACTCTTCCCTGCTGGCCTGGTCACCCCTAATTGCCCTCCCCTGCAGGCCTGGTCACACTTAACTGCCCTTCCCTTCAGACCTGGTTCCCCCCAATTGCCCTCCCCTAGAAACCTGCCCCCCCAACTGCCCTCCTTTGAAGGCCAGATTGCCCCCAAATTCCCTCCTCTGCTGGCCTGGTCACCTCTAACTGCCCTCACCTAAAGGTTTGATCACCTCCAACTGCCCTCCCCTGTAGGTCTGGGCTCACCCACAACTGCTCTCCCCTGTAAACCTGGTTCCCCACAACTGTCCTTCCCTGCAAGCCCAGTTGCTCCCAACTTCCCTCCTCTGCCAGCCTGGTCACCCCTAACTACCTTCCCCTGTAGGCTTGATCTCTCCCAACTGCCCTTCCCTGCTGACCAAGTCATCCACAACTTCCCTTCCTTGCTGGCCATCTTGTGGTGGCCATCTTATGACCACATGAGAGTGGTCACCTTATGACCACATGGGGCAGTCATCTTGTGACCACATGTGGGCAGCCAACCTTGTAACCTCATGGGGTGACCATCTTGTGACCATATGGGGGCAACTATCTTGTGACCACATGGGGCAATCATCCTGTGCAAGGGTGTGATGGTCAATTTGCATATTATCTCTTTATTCTATAAGACTAGAAGCCTGGTGCATGAAATTCATGTACTGGGGGTGGGTGGTCCCTCAGCCCGGCCTATGCCCTCTCACAGTCTGGGAGACTTGTGATTGATCACCCCACAGAGGGAGGTACCCCCTTCCTACCACAATGCCACTGGTCAGATAGCTTGGGCCTCCCTTTTTGAGTGATCATGAAGCTCCCTGATTGATTGCCCTGCCAGCTGGTGGCCTGGGCCTCCCTCTGTGGTATGATCATGGGGCAATGGTGGGGCCCCCCAACCAATTGCATTATATTCTCCTTGGCTGCCCTGGCACCAGTGGGCGTCATAACGTGGTCGTCAGGATGGTTGTTCCACTGTTCAGCCATTCAGTTGATTTGCATATTATGCTTTTATTATTCTAGATTTGTCTTCTTGTTTTATATATCATTTATAATACTAATTTTGTTTTGCAGCTCAAAAAGTCACCCATGTTAGTGTGACTTAATCTCTTGATTTGTACTCCATCCCCAGAGGTGTTGGTTACATGAAGAGCATATCTGGAAGTAGCTTAATGAAGAAGAGATAGGATCAGGGCATATAGGGAGTTGTCTGAGGATTTGAAACTAATTTTAGAGTGTCTCCTAGGTCTTTTGCTTTTATGTTTCTCTTAAAAAGAGATTATAAATATGATAAGATTCAACGAGACACTTCCATTTGGGTTTTATTTGAACTTTTTGAGCAAAAAAATGAGCCTTTCATGAACCAAAGTGGGATATATATATGTCATTTCCTAAGTGTCCAATACTGTGAAAAGTCCTGTAGAAAATATAGATTTAATAGCATAAGACCCTTTCCATCAGGTAGTAATATGTAAAAGTGCATGAGCTGTTGAAAGATGGAAACAAACTTTAAACATAACAAACTCTACATACAAAACAAGTTAGTAAACTGCCCAAGCTTTCCATATTTATGACATTGAGACAGCAATGTTTTGGTGCACTACAATAATTCAATGAGAAATTATTGAGTGAAGTGCCTAGTCTACTAATGATATTGAATAAATCTTATTTTTATTCTATTAAAAAAACTTAAAATCTAGCTGAATAGAAAACAGTATCAGTTATTAAATCATTACTTAAAATTGGAAAGGTATATAATACATAGGGTTCATAATTGGGAATATGAATGTAAACTGCAGTTGTCAGGAAGCTTTTAGAGGAACTTTGGAGGTGACCTTTGAAAAGAGGCAAATGAGATTGTTTGAGAGAAGAGGGGGAATGCCGAGAAGGTGCTGGTAGAGCTAAACAGGCAAGTGTGTGTTGGGGCTTTATTGAGCAGAATTGATTTAGAGTCAAGACAGACTATCAATGGGAGACAAAACTATTTTACAATAATTTCCACTGGTGAAAAAATGTCCTATTTTTTTTTTCAAAGGAGGAACTACCTTACCCTTATGATGCCTGGATTTCTATTGTTAAAAATCTTCCTGTCCTGATTGAGAATGGTGAACTACGTGCAAAAGTTGAGAAGGTCTGAATAACTATTACATTGGTCATCTTTCTTATAACTTAATTTTTTTTTTTTTTGGAGATAGAGTATCACCCATGTTGATTTAAGTCAACGTCTTCATTTATTTTTAGTTACCAATGCTCAGCATCAATGAACTCCAAGGACACAAGTTGCAGCGCCTTGCACATCTGGCCCTGGGGTATATCACCATGGCATATGTCTGGGGCCGAGGGGATGATGTCCGTAAGGTGTGGAGATTTTATATTTCTTTTACTACACGAAAAATTTACATCCAATTTACATTTCTACATGATGTAAAAAAATTCAAAAACTATTATAATTGTATTTTGTGAAACTTGAAAAATAGAAAAAGAGGTAAAAAAATATTCACTGACTTTGTAATTTCAACTGTGATCAATATTGAATTTTTAGTGTTTTACTAGTTATAAAACAGTTGTTCCATTCTATACAAATACAAGTATATCCTGCTTCTTTCATTTAATTTATATTATAAGAATATTTTAGTTACTATACTACCATACTAGTCATCATTTGAAGTCACTATAATTTTTCATTAAGTTTATGAACTTTCTTTATTGAATCTGGTATTGAAAAATACTTTTACTTGTTTTTAGTGATTTACCATTGTAATGTGATTCTATAGTCAATACATTACTTTTGGGAGATATAAAAATTACATGGCTATTCTTAGTTAATGCTAAAATGCTATCTTGCATCTTTTAAGAACTAATTCAAATTCCACTTTCTTGAATCATTTCATGATCATATCAACCTCATCTGTGCATGAATTTGTGCAGCAGGCCTCTAGTTATATATAAAAAAATATCCGTAATGCAGCATCAATAATACAATACAGCATATTCTAGGTATAAAAGTATGAGAGTCCAGAGGAGTTAAACTAGAGGTTGATATGATCATGAAATGCTTCAAGAAAGTGGAATTTGAATTATTTTTTGAAAGATTGGATAAAACTTATCCAAAGAGAAGGGGAGCAGAAAAGAAAATGAGACTAGAAAAAAAAATGTGTAGACCAAACTGTACATAGCAGAATAAAAACATAAATTAATTCACCAGGCTGGAGAACAGAATCCTATCTAATAAAAGAGTAACATGCAAATTGCCCATATCTGTGCTTTACACACAAGCCAAGCTCATCAGTCAATCAGGAGTGAGTATACAAATTAACCCAACCAAGATAGCTTTGGCCATGGAGCTACAGCAAGCAGGAGGCTTGGATTTCCCTGGCAATGGAGGAAGCCAAGCTTCCCTGCCAACCTGGATGGCCCAGGCCTACAAAGTTTCAATTATAGAAGATAAATAAATCCCAACAAAAATGGCTGCAGCCACAGTGTGAGCAGGAGATTTGACTCTGCTCAAGGTTACAAAGTTTCAATTATAGAAGATAATAAATCCCAGATATCATCCCTCTGCTTGGGTCACCAGGGGGCATAGCTGGCCTGCAAACCACCACAGGCCTCTCACCCAGGCTGCCCCACTCCCCAGGGAAACCTCCACCCTGATCCGAGACACCCTTCTGGGAAAACCAGCTGGCCTCCAACCATGCACCAGGCCTCTATCCTATCTAATAAAAGAGTGATGTGCAAATTGACCATCACTCCAACACACAAGTTGGCCACACCCATTTGGACACAAGATGGCTGTGACAAGATGGCCAGTAGAGGAAGGCAGTTGAGAGGGACTAGGCCTTCAAGGGAGGACAGTTGGGGGTGATCAAGCCTGCAGGGGAGGGCATTTAGGGGTGACCAGGCTGGCAGGGGACCAGTTAGGCATCAATCAGTCTGCCAGGGTAGTGGTTAGGGGGTGAACAGGCTGGCAGGCAGAAGCGGTTAGGTGTATTCAGGAAGGCAAGCAGGCAAGCAGTTGGGAGCCAGCAGTCCTGAATTATGAGAGGGATGTCTGACTGCTTGTTTAGGCCTGATCCTACCTGGATCATCCTCATACATTATGAGTGGAGTCCTCAAACCTGGAAAACAGTTTGGCAATTTCTTAAAAAGTTTTAATTTACCATATAATACAGCATCTTTGGCCTACCTGGATCAGGCCTAAATGGGCAATCGGCCATCCCTTGAGGGGTCCCAAGTTGGAGAGGGTGCAGGCTGGGCTAAGGGATACCCTCTGTCCCCATTCATGAATTTTGTGCACCGAGCCTCTAGTTATAAAATGAAACATAGAAATGTATTTGAAAATACATGTGGCCCAAAACAGAGCAGAATTCTGTACCCAGTTTTTGAGCATCATATTATGTTGAAAGAGATATTAGAAGCTGGCAATAACAAATACATTAAAAATATTTTAAAAATATAAGTAAGGAAATTGTAGGAAGGATAAAGTAAATGGACAAAAAATAAGCTATGTCAATATAAAGCCCATTTTTGCTGGAGAATTGGCAAGAAAGTATCAATTGAGTTTCTTAGCAGTTATCTGAATGTCTATAGTAGATGAGGA
Organism: Lasiurus cinereus; assembly: GCA_011751065.1. Taxonomy (NCBI): domain Eukaryota; kingdom Metazoa; phylum Chordata; class Mammalia; order Chiroptera; family Vespertilionidae; genus Lasiurus; species Lasiurus cinereus. The sequence goes on from JAAGEH010000050.1 coordinate 197,258, forward strand.
TGTGTTTGAACATTTCCTTTTTTTCCTAAGTCATTTCAAATTAATTATTTGATTAAACATTTCCCCCTTTGTTCTCTTTTGATCTTTTCTCTAATTCAGAGAGGGACATGATTTATTTCCTTTTGAAATAATGTGAAAATTACTTGCCAAACAGAATGTTTCAATTCTCAGTGGCACGGGGTCTGCAAAGGGAAGCACACATCCAATTGTTCTTTTAATAGTCAATGATTCAATTCTAACATTTTTGTTATTTTCGTTGTCATCATTTCCAGATGTGTTAAGATCTAATCTGATGCCACTTGAATTATAGCTCCCAAAACTTTTACAGAACCGTGGAGTGGGCTACATAGTCAAACCATCTCTACTACTGAAACCCCACCAACAACTGTGCCAGATGGGCCACAGATTACTGTCCTTTGCCTGTTTGATATTCATATTCCAACCATAGGCTGCTGTTGAAAAGCATGACTGTAATTATTAGATGGGGCCATCTAATTATCAACCAAAGTTGATAAGAAGTCAGGCAGACGAAAGATAAAATATCAACTTCATGACAATACAGTAGTTGGAGAATGTGGCTTGAGTATGTTGCAACCATGAACCTGCTGAGTGTACTTACCCATCAGGATCACCCCCATGGAGATAGGAGCCTGTTACCATGTGGTTCAAAACAGAGCAGAATTCTGTAAGTAACAGGTTCAGGAAAAGAAGATCTGAGGGGAAAAGGAGGCTTAGCTGTAGTTTCACTCCCAAACTCGGTACTTAAATAAGCTTCTGAGGAAGGTTGAGTGAAAGAGCTGAGATAAGCCAAGAATATCACTCCAGTTGACATACTTTGCATTGAAATATTAAACAAGTGCAATTCCTCCAACCAACACAGATAAGCATTCAAGACCAAGCATTAATGCCACTCTATGAGGAGCTCTTCTAAGAAATCATCTAGTAGAGGGTTTGTCAGCACTGTGCTCTAAGGGCAGCTGTCTTCTTACACTTTTAGTATGTATGATATCCAAATGCCTTAATTATAAATGACTTTGAACTTCTTTGAGACAATTAATTATCTTTGTATTGTGGGTAAAGAGTACCTTGCTTAGAACAGTTGCCAAACTGATATTCATGGGATGGACAAATGAATGCATGCAAATACCTCACAGGGTCATTAGACAGTGAAGGAAACAGCCATTGTTCACCTTGCCCGCTACCTCTGTTTTTCTCTATGATTAGATAATGACCACATAAATGCACATCTAAAACCCAAACTTTTGACAATTAACTGGGACTAAGTTATGAAATGAAGAAGAGAAATTACATTTGTTTGTTTTTCAAAGTGCCATTCTATATAATAGCTCATATTTGGCACTCAGGAAGCAGAAGAAAAGGTGAAGGCACTTCAAAGTCTATGCTAAACATTATGTTTTATTTAGGTCCTGCCAAGCAATATTGCTGTCCCTTACTGCAACCTCTCTGAGAAGCTGGGATTGCCTCCCATCCTAGTTTATGCAGACTGTGTTTTGGCAAACTGGAAGAAACAGGATCTCAGTGGGTATGTAAACAGTGATTATATTAAAAAAAAAAGGAGCACATGCTATATAGATCAAAAGGGGGTTAATCATTGAATTAATTTTTGGCAACACAAGCTTTCTTCTCTGTTTGGGGTTAAGGTTGCTTTGGTGTATCTATAACCACAAATGTATTGTACATATATGACAGAGAGGTATATAATTAACATACAGTAAAATGCACAAATCCCAAGTGTTCAGTCTGATGAGTCCATTAAATCATTCGTGTAACCCTAAAAAAGATACAGAATATTTCTATCACCTCAGGAAATCCCTTTGTGGCTTTCCTTTCAATTCCCTCTCCAACCCCAGGTAAATATATTCTGATTTGTCATTTCAGAAGTTAGTTTTCATTGCATTCTATAGTGGTGAGATCATAGAATATGCAGTCTTTGTGTCTAGATTCCCTTGATTAACATGTTTATGAGATTCTACAAATTTAAATTTTAACCATCAAGTGGAGTTTACGAGTCAACATCTTCAGTGGCAGAAATGGCAATGTCTGGGTTTCTTAGAGCAGCCTTCTCAGAATTTAGGCCCTTCCTAACCATTTAGTGTTGAGTCTGTTACAATAAAAGAATAAGATAATTGTGGTACCTCATGGTTCTGTGTGTATATCTACAAAATAATATTTTAAACATGGGAATGGTCCAAAATGAAAGGACTTGATCTAGGAAAGATTTTATTAGTTAAAAATAGCTTGACTATTTACATATATTACATATTTAATTTTAATTTTCTTATAAAATCCTAATGTGTTTCTAATGACTACTTGAAAAATATAAAAATCAGATTTTTTATCTGATTATGTCTTACCTTTAGTAGTACAATCAAATCTAATAATAATAGTTTTATAATAGACATTAAATCTAATAATAGTCAACCAAAGTTGATAAGAAGTTGTATTAAGTCTAATAACAATAACTTGAAACTATTTTATTTTTAAATTGGTTTTCTTTCTCTCTTCTGATTGGTCCATCACTTTATTGCTGCTTTCACAAGGCCCATGACTTATGAGTAAGTATTTGATTCTGATTTTAGTCTAAGAATTATTTGTTATGTAAATTGAATATAGTTTTATAAATATATTCCAAATGTACTTGTTAAAGGTCAATTTAATTGAGGACAAAAGTAATTCAAGTAATTGTTTAAAGAGCAAATAATCCAAGTCTTGAATTATATCTATGACTGTCGTGCGACTGGCTGTTTGATATTATAGCTATGGATATATATGAAAGTAATACTTGCATACACACACACACACACACACACACACACTCATATATATATATATATATATATGTAATTAATAGATCTAAATACAAATGCACATACATTTCTGTACCTGTGACTTAATGAACTCATTGGCCAGAAACATTAAGCTTGCTCTTTTTGACCAAACCTTTGCTTTATTCTTATCTATATACTAAGCAAAGTTAATAGCTAGGGAAATAAGGTAACTGTCATAGGTATAAGCCTGATGAATGGGGAGAAAAGGAGACATGTGAAAATTATGTAAATTGGTGTATGATTAAGAGAAGAGGTAAGAAGATAAGCTACTGGAATCTCCAACCAAATAAAAGTGATGAAGGAGGAATCTCTATATTTAGTTATTTAAGCTGAGACCTCAAAAATAAGTAAGAATTAGCTAGAAGGAAAAAAATAATGGGAGTGTTCATAGTTGAGGATAAAACAAGAGTGAGGATAAAGTAAGTATATCCTATATAATAAAAGCCTATATGCTAAGTGTTCAGTCGTCTGGTTATCTGTTCAAATAATTAAAGTGTAATGTGGTAATGATATGTTAAGTGTTCAACTTCTCACTATAATGCACACTGACCACCAGGGCGTAGATGCTCTGACTGGAAGGATTGAGCGTGACGTGCCAGACATGCCCCAGAGCCCTCCCTAGCCCTGATCATGCACAAATGGGGTCCCTCTGCCTGACCTGCAACCTCTCACAATACAGGACCCATCTGAGGATGTCAGAGAGCCAGTTTCAACCTAATACCGCAGACCAGGCTGAGGGATCCCACTGGTGCATGAATTTTTGCACCGGACTGCTAGTAATTTGTATAATTTGTTAACCAGTGTCACCCCAATCCTATCTAATAAAAGGGTAATATGCAAATTAACCATCACTCTGTCGAGAAGATTGTGGTGCCCATAGCCACAAGATGTGACACCCAGTGTTCTCAGCCCTGCCACAGTCCCCCAGTCCGGGGGTGGGAGGCGGCCACTGAGAGCAGGCAGTGTGAGCAGCCTGGAGGAATGCTTGCATCGTCGCCCTGGCAACAAAGCAAGCATTCCTCGCCTGACTGCAGATGGGCCTCTGGGCCACAGAGAGCCTCTGGGCCGTGGACACAGAGTGGCCAGGCCCCGCAGAAAGCTACTGGAGCATGAATTCGTGCACATGGCTACTAGTTAATTTAATAAAAAGGGAAAAAATCTTGGCGCATTTCAAAACTGAAGGAAAGCTGATGTTACTGATGAATGGTGAAAGTAATAGTATGAGAAAGAAATGAAGAAATAAACTTTAAAAAAGGATTATGTGGAGTTTTGGCTAGCATAAGAGGTTTAATCAATATCTTAAAGTAAATAGGAAGCTAGAGAATGTTTTTAAGTGAGAGGATATTATCAGTCTTATTTTAATAGATGAGAATGCTAATGCAAAAACAGAAGGAATATCAGAGCTCAAAGTAACACAGCAAGCTGCAGAGTGGTCTAGCTTCAGAGATCATGAATTTAACCACCATGAAACTCATAATACTTATCTCACAAGATTGTTTTGAAAATAAAACAAGACAAGTAAAAACTAGGGAGTAGTCAACAAATATACCCATATTCTTGCTACACCTTTGACTTTTTGGCTTGATTTTTCTTAGGAATATGGACATTCTGTTTTCATTTCCTGGTGGGGATTGCGGTAAAGGATTCTTTCTAATTTCTCTATTGGTGGAAATAGAAGCTGCTTCTGCAATAAAAGTATGTCAATCACCCTGAAAAATTTGTGTCTTAATTCATATAAGCAGAGAAATCACTTAGTAACTGAACTCTTTTATGTATGCATAAAGTGACTTTATCCTGATTACACATATTATTTGATTATTTAATTTGAGGTAAAGGATCATCTGGCAGTAACAAATATTGTATTTAATTTTTGTGCACTGTGTGAAATACAAAATGTAGGAGCCATATATTTAAAATCAAGTTTGAAACCCCAATAAGAGGAATATTTTCAATGCAACTTACACGGGAACTATATCACTTAGTGACATAAATATAATGGCTATAACTATTAGAAATAGAAATAGAAAGGTACAAAACTCTAAAAACTTATAGCTAAATAACAAATTCAGAAAGACAAGACTATGCTCTATGCTTAAGGATATATAAAGAAATTAGTCAAACTATTGGAGAGTACTCAGCTGAAGAAAGAAGTGCAAAGTCTCAATTTTAATACAGGGATTAAGACTTAGGAGGATTGTATTCCATGCTGCTGTTTAAAACTAGAAAATCTTAAGTGTTTGTCTTTTTTTTTTAAGGTCATTCCAACTATATTCAAAGCAGTACAGAATCAGGACCGAGATACTTTGCAAAAAGCCCTGCGTGACATAACTTCTAGTCTACACAGAGCCCTTGATGCATTTAGCCAAATTCATAGTAAGTATTCCATGCAATGAATGTGATGTTGTAGACCTCCTACAAATGTTTCTTATTATCTAAGGTAGAGAGTTGTTGACAAAAATGGAAACAAAAACACTCTCAGGTAGTGAGTGTGTTTTCATTTTATTATATCTCACTAACTCTTTATATTTTCCAACTGGTAGCTTTTATTATGCTCATGATACAGAGAAGGCAATCTAAATTCAGAGAGACAAGATACATGATCTAATATTACATAGGTAGTAAATACTGTAGCCAGAATTCCAAGCTGCATCTTTTTTAAAAAAATTTTAAACGTCCTTATTTATTTCAAAGAAGGGAAAGGGATAGAGAGATAGAAACATCAACGATGAGAAAATCATTGATTGGCTGGCTCCTGTATGCCCCCTACTGGGGTCCAGCCTGCAACCAGTGCATGTGCCCTGATGGGGAATTGAAGGTGGCCTCCTGGTTCACTGATTGACGCTCAAACACTGAGCCACACTGGCTGAGCCAAATCGTATTTAACTCAAAGAACCATCCTTACCTCTCATAAAAACCTTGGAGAAAGTTGTCAAGGGTTCAGGCTCTTTTAAAATCTGAAAGATTTGTCTTTTGCTTGATAGGAACTCTACACAAATTCAACTTTTTCACAAATTAAGTAAGAAACAAGAAAAGCATTGAACTCAAAAGTAATTGCAAAATCAATGGCTACAAAACAATAATGACCCAAAAAGTATGAAAGCATACTTTACAGAGGAAATTTGTGCCCCTGGGAGGCCTTAGCAAATACATTACTGTATCACTGGGATTTGAGTTACTGCTGAGTGGTCCTTGATGAGAATACTGAGCCTCAAATCAGAGACATTAGCTGCCCTGGCTGGTTTGGCTCAGTGGATAGAGTGTCAGCCTATGAACTGAAGTGTCCCAGGTTCCATTCCAGCCAAGGGCGCAGGCCCTGATTTTGGACTTGATCCCCAGTCTGCGGGGTCCAGGAAGCAGCCTATCAATGATTCTTTCTCATCATTGATGTTTCTGTCTTTCTCCCTCTACCTCTCCCTACCTCTCTGAAATCAATAAAAAGTACATTTAAAAAAAAATCAGAGACATTAGCAAGCTTTGTGTATGGGTATGGAGGGGAGATAGGGATGTGGTCTAAAGGACTATTGGGATTTTTGTTTCTCATTTTATTTTGCTGAGATCCGTTTGTTTCTTTATGGAAGTAATTTATCTGTTGTGTTAGCACATGAAGTAGCCTTAAAGAAATACTGACAGTTTAATTGATCTGGGGCCGAGTGGTAGGTGGATCCAGGCTTTTGTACACGAGCTGGGTACTAGCCCTGTGGTAGGACCCATTCAGGAGGCACAAGAGATGAGTGGGGCTCACCTGGGAGAGGGCAAGTGAGTCAGAGGGTGTCCACAGGGACTTTCTCTACAAACACTGACATGCCCTTCCTGCAGCCTCTACCAAAATCTACTGTCAGGTGTTTGAAATATCTTCATTTACTCTTAGAACTCTGATGCTACTTAACTAAACACGTTCTCTTTTTACAGAATATGTGGACCCAGACCGGTTTTTCAATGTTCTTCGCATATACTTGTCTGGGTAAGTAGCTTTATGCTTGAATTTTTTTATGTAATTAACACAAAAATATATAAGTATCCACTGATGGTTCCCACTATTCATTGTGTTTAGAAAACATCTTTTTAATATCCTAAAAGCTGTATTGTAGACAAAGAATAGACTACAGTGGTACCTCGAGATACGAGTGCCCTAACATATGAGATTTTTGAGATACGAGCCATCGAGTGAGCGATTTTTGCTTTGAAATGCGAGCAACATTTGAGATAGGAGTAATCGCGTGGATTGGCCGGCTGCACAGGACCCACCAGTTTACCGCGACTCAAGCGTCTCATAGTTTCCCACACCTCAAGGTTACGGAACGAATTATCTCAAGGTACCACTGTATTCTCTTTATTAATACTTGGCTAGGTATATGATGGAGTATGGGCAGAAAAGTTAGTCATTTTAAAGAGAGAGGAAGGTTCCATTCATTTCAGGCCACATTTGTTCAGAAACATGTTATTTACTACTCTAACAGATGCACATGGGTGGAAAGGGGAATATGGAAGAAGAAGATTGAAATCTATTTGGTGTCACCTTTCGTTCTTCCTCTATTGGTATACTTCATATCTGAAAATATGGCAGTTAATCCAAATAATGATTTTCTTTCCTTCCTGACATAGCTGGAAAGGCAATGCCCAGCTGCCAGAGGGGTTACTGTATGAAGGCGTCTGGGACACCCCAAAAATGTACGCTGGGGGTAGTGCAGCTCAAAGCAGCATCTTTCAGTGCATTGATGTTCTGTTGGGCATCCAGCATAGTTCTGATGAAGGTGAGTACAAAATTACAAATAATAATCATCTCTTATATTAATAAAACAATTTTTAATATCTAAAAAATTACCTTCTCATCATCTTACCTGAGCTTATCTGGTACTTTTAGGAGAATCATTAAAGTAGAGTTTGTGTTGCCATCATCCCCTTTCTCAGATGAAGAAGCAAAAAGTTAAAGAGGATAAGTGACTGGCTCTCTGTTAACCATCTACAAAATATGGAAGCCAAAACTCAAACCCAAATTTATCATCCTCTTGATCTTAACATTTAAACATTTATCTATAAAGCTTGATTGACTATGGTAAAACCTATATCACAGGTTCTGAGAATGTACAATCAGATTCAGAAAGAGAAAGTCACCTGCAAATAAGATAGGACTGTGAGTAGAAATTGGGGAGGTGGAGTCTTCAGTGATAAGATGAGGATTAACACTGCTCTTATTCAACCATCCTGCTGCCACAGCAATCCAGGGGCAAAATGCAACCCAAGTTAGAAGATAAGTCGAATTCATTATGCTTCTTCTAAGAACTTAAAAGAAGGACTTCTTTCTACTTTTCTCTTTTTTCCTTATCTTATATTTAATAGGGCTAGGTGAAAATATGCTTCTTCTTAGTTCATTCACTTATTTAAAATTATCCCTTTAAACTTTCTTGGACTTGGTTTCATAATCTGTTAAGTACAAATTATATATATATGTCTATATCATTTACTTCTTCAAAGGATCAAATAGAGTAGGACAGTGGGAAAGAAAGCACAAACAAAAATCGATATTATGAAAGAACTAGAGGCCCAGGGCACAAAATTCATGCACAGGTAGGAACCCTAGGCCTGACTGGCAATCTGGACCAATTGGGGCCTTCTGGCTGCTGAGGGGCCTTCCTTCCAGCTGCTAGCTTAGGCCTTCCTTTTCTACGCCACTCCCTCCTGGTCATTGCACATCATAGTGAGTGATCAAGCTTCCAGGCTCCAAGTCAAACTCCTGAGGGGACAACTCTGCATATTAGCCTTTTATATATATACTAGAGGCCCAGTGTACAAAATTTGTGCATGTCAGGGGGTGTGTCCCTCAGTCCAGTCTGCACCCTCTCCAATCTGGGACCCCTCGAGGGATGTCCGACTGCCCTCTCACAATCCAGGCTCATTGGCTCCCAAATGTTCACCTGCCTGCCTTCCTGATTTCCTCTAACCATTTTTGCCTGCCAGCCTGATCACCCCCTAACCACTCCCCTGACTGCCTGATTGATGCCTAACTGCCCTCCCCTGCCAGCCTGATTGCCCCTAACTGCCCTACCTTGCAGGCCTGGTCACCCCTAACTGCCCTCCCCTGCTGGTCATCTTGTGGTGGCCATCTTGTGTCAACCTGGGGACAGCCACCTTTGACCATATGGGGGTGTCCATCTTGCATGTTAGAGTGATAATCAATCTGCATATTACTCTTTTATTAGATAGTATATCTATGTAAATCTATATGTGTGTGTGTGTGTGTGTGTGTGTGTGTGTGTGGGTGGGTGTGTGTGTGTGTGTGTTTATGAGTTTAGCTCATCAGGCTTTCAAAATTAAGTATATTTTGCAATAACTGCCATTACTAGCAAGAAGACTAAAAGCTTTCTAACAGGATGATTATAAAATCATTGTCTTATGCCACACCGTTGGCCTGTGATCTTCCACCACTGTGACCTCCCTCTGCCCTTCTTCCTGGATTGTGAAAAGCTTCAGTTTCTCTACTAACTCGTATTTCATCTGTTCCTTCAGCATCATCTGCTGAATTCCTCCAGGAAATGAGAACATATATGCCACCAGCTCACCAGAAATTTCTTCACTCATTAGAGTCAAAACCTTCAGTTCGTAAGTTTGTCCTTTCAGAAGGGGATGATAACCTTCAGGCAATTTATAATGAGTGTGTGGATGCTATGACTTCCCTGAGAAATTACCATTTGAAAATAGTAACTAAATATATTGTGATTCCTGCAAACCTGTCCAAAAACCAACCATCTGAAGATCCATCAGAAGCAGTAAACAAAGGAACTGGGGGCACTGATGTCATGAAATTTCTAAAGTCTGTAAGAGATACAACTAAGGCTGCCTTGTTGAAGGAAATGTAATCTAACCCAAGCAAGTGTACATTTTGTCAAGACAAAAGTATGTCTATATATATTAATGCTACTCATTTTATCAGACACACAGATCAATATGTAGAAACTTTTTGACACTACATTATAAAAAATTCAAAATATTTTTCTGATGTCTATAAAGTCCTTACATAAAAATAATGAAACGCAATTTTATTAGGAATGCTATGATCTATATAATTGTAATAATAAAAGTTATGCATAATAAAATGTCTAAAATTTGATTCATTCATAACTATAATTAAATATTGTTCCAAATGAGACCTACTCCACACAGCTACCTATCAAAAAGGGCACTTTCCATTGAGTAATATCACCACTTTTCATAATTACCTGTTTACTCATCTATATTCATTACAATAAAAGCTTCACAACACCAGGGACATTCTTGTCTACCAGACCCAGGCATCTCTAGTTCTTACTAGATACATAACAGATATATTAGATCAATATTTAAAAGGTTGAGTGAATATGTGAATAAATCAATATGTGCTAATAAAAAGACACATTTGCAATTTTTCCTAGGAGGTCAGAGTTACAAGGCATTCGCACTCTGGCATGAAGTTATTTAATAATGGAATCTGAGAAAGGTAGGGCTGGAGAGAGACTCAAAAATCATATGAGCCAAACTTTTAAAGATGACAAAGTTGAGGTTCAGAAAACTGAAGTAACTTACTTAGGGTCATACAATCAGTTATAAAAGAAAGAAAAACCTAACTTTTTTTGATAACTCTCCTTTTTCACTTGACTTGGAATAAACTAGGTTAGAGAAGAAGGGAATTTTGGAAGGGAGAGGGAGAAGAAATGACTTAGTAGAATCTCATGAGGTGGTAGATGGTTAGCCAGAAATTGGGTATTCTGTTCAATATGAAAAGAGGAAAAAGTCAAGATTGTAGAGGTGCAAGTTTTACATGCACTTTCAATTTATAGAATGCCCAGCTCTGAGGAAATGGGTTGGGTATACCTAAGTAAATTTGATGAAGGAAATGTCATGTATTTCTAAAGTCAAACATACACAAATTTTCTCGACATTGTTTCTCAAATACAATCTAACCCAAGGGTGTATTTCCTGCTTGCAGCAAAATTTTACTTGATACCCTAGAAAATACATCAAGTATCAATGAATGATATATGGTACACATTTTCTTCTTTACTGTCCAATAAATTTTCTGCAATGAGCACATATAAGTTTATAATAAAAAGTATGTGTGCTTTTATACATACATACTGAATGCATATGTGAGTGTAATTTTTAAGGGATCACCAGAAAGATCACCATGTCTTAGAGTTTGGTGCTGTTCTAAAGCACTTACACTGAAAGTCAGGAGACCAAGATCTGGGGTCCACTTTGGACATCCATCATGTTGATGACCTTAGGCAACACTATATTTCTGTTAAATGATTATTAAAATATTCTCCTGCCTCATTCACCAGGTAACTATATGGGCAGAATGAAATATAATCCTATAGTGCTGGAAACTATGAAGTAGTACTAGAATATAACTAAGTAAATTACTAAGGATAATGTATTGGCTCCAAGTCAAGATTTTTTTTTCTGTCCCTTTTCTACTCCAAGTACTCTGACTTCACAGCTACATGTCACAGGACTACACCTCAGGAGTTTCTCCTCCAGAGCTGGTTTTACCTAACTAGCATTAAATCACCTTGATACACAGAGCATCTTTGGTCCCCTCAGCAAGACCCTGAATTATGTCTTTTCCTTTAGAAAATCACATCTCTCTGATGTGGGTAAGGGGAAGGGGAAAGTGAGGAGCATTGTCACAGACACAGCACCAATGCTGTGTAGGTGATGAACAGACTGAAGCCTCACTTCAAGTTCTCCACAGAAAGAATATCCATCCAAATAAGAGCCACTAAGATTCCAAACACACTCAGAGATCCAGAGAACAAACTGATGGTTTTCAGATGGTTGGGAGGTGTGGTGAAAAAGGTGAAGGGATTCAGAAGCACAAATTGCCAGTGACAAAATAGTCTCATGGATGCAAAGTAGAGTATTGTGCCAGGTAGATGTTGCAAGAAATCCACCACCACTAGCAACCAGGGAAGGTGAGGACCTCTCATCTCTATTAACAATTCCATATATTTAAATTTTACTTTTTAATCTATAAATTAATAATGATCTATAATAATAAAAGCATAATATGCTAATTAGACCCGACATCCTTTCGCAAGTCCTTCTTTCCTTCTGGATGAAGCTGTGGCTGCAAGGGAAGCCTGGGTGCCAGGTGCCAGAGGGAAGCCGGTGCCAGCAGCTGGGGGAAGGAAGGCCTACACTTGCACAAATTGTTTGCATCGGGCCTGTAGTAGTTAATAAGTACTTAATTTTTCTCTGTACCTCTATTCTAAAACTTTCATCTATACATCAATTCACTTAATCTTTTCAATGAGCCTATAAGTGCTAGTAATTTTAAAGAAATTGATGGAGTTCAGTAGCTTTCAAAAGCTACACAGCTAGAATATGGTTAAGTAAAAGATAAACCTAAGTAATCTGACTCTGGAATATGTCAAACTGCTACAAAGTACAACCTTCCCTGAAAGAAAACATTTCCTCACAAATGAATTTGGCTCCTTTTCAATAGTTGATTTCTTGGGCACCCCTGCCAAACTCTTTCATGTCTTTTTATTATGTTGTAGTAGCAAAAGATTAGTGGAGGTGGGGTGGTTAAAAGATCTCTATTTGTTCCCATTACGGTTGTGTGAGGCAACCAGCCCAAGCTTTTATTTTGCTAACATTTTATTGAATTTATAGGGTTGAATCTTATCTAATAAAAGAGTAATATGCAAATTGATCATACCGCTGTTATACCAAGCCATGCCCGCCAAATATGCCCACCAGCCAATCAGAGCGGGTATGCAAATTAACCCAACCAAGATAGCTAGAGCCCCAGAGAGAGCAGGAGGGAGGTTTGGGTTGCCCCTGGTGATGGAGGAAGCCAAGCTTTCTGCACACCCTGGCTGGCAGGCCTCCACTTAAGGCAACAAAGTTTCAATGGCTGTGCAAGCAGAAGGCTACAAAGTTTCATTTGTAGAAGATAAATAAAGCCCAGATACCAGGGCCTCCACTTGGGTCACTGATGGGCGTGGCCAGCCTGCAAACCACCATAGACCCCTCACCCAGGCCACCCCACACCCCAAGGAAATATCCACCCTAATCCAGGACACTCTTCAGGGCAAACCAGCTGGCCTCCACCCATGCACCAGACCTCTATCCTATCTAATAAAAGAGTAATACACAGATTAACCATCATTCCAACACACAAAATGACTGCCCCCATGTGGTCAAAATATCCTGCCCCCATGTGGACACAAGATGGCCACCACAAGATGGCCAGGAGGGGAGGGAAGTTGGCAGGGACCAGGCCTGCAAAAGAGGGCAGTTGTGGGCAATCAGACCAGCAGGGGAGGGCAGTTAGGAGGGACCAGGCCTGCAAAGGAGGGCAGTTGGGGGTGATCAAGCCTTCAGGGGGGGGGGCAGTTAGGGATGATCACGCCAGCAGAGGAGGGAAGTTGGGGGTGACCAGGCCTGCAGGGAAGGGCAGTTGGGGGAGACCCAGGCATGCATGGGAGGGCAGTTAGGGTGACCAGGCCCACAGGGTCGGAAATTTAGGAGCAAACAGGCTGGTAGGGGAATGGTTAGGGGTGAGCAGGCTGGCAGGCAGAAGCAGTTAGGGGTAATCAAGAAGGCAGGTAGGTGAGCAGTTGGGAGCCAGCAGTCCTGGACTGTGAGAGAAATGTCTGACTACCCATTTAGGCCAGGTAGGCCCGATTCTACCTGGCCCCCACCTGTGTACCAAGCCTCGATCCTACTTGGATCAGGCCTAAATGGGCAGTCGGACATCCCTCAAGGGGTACCAGATTGGAGAGCAAGCAAGCATGAATGAATTTTGTGCACTGGGTCTCTAGTTGTTTAATAAAATTATACAGGTTTGGGGGGTACAATTCTATGATATATCATCAGTATATTGTAATTTGTATTTAGCACCTTCTAAGTCTAGTTCCTTTCATCATAATTTATCCCCTCTTTACCTTGTCCTACTTCCCCTCACCATCCTTTTCCTCAGGTATCAACAAATTGTCTGTCTATGAGGGTATTTTTTAATCCCTTCACTTTTTTCACCCAGACCCCCAGTCCTCACTCCTCTCTGACAGCGGTCAGTCTGTTCTCTGTATCTATGAGTCTGTTTCCATTTTCTTTGTTAGTTTATTTTGTTCACTAGATTACATACATAAGTGAAATGATAAGGTAATTGTATTTCTTTGTCTGGCTTATTTTCACTTAGAATAATACTCTCCAATTTCATCCATACTGTCACAAAGAGTAAAATGTTCTTCTTTTTTATGGCTGAGTAGTATTCCATTGGGTAAATGTACCACAACTTTTTTATCTATTAGTCAACTTATGGACACTTGGACTGCTTCTAAATCTATGCACCCCTATGCTTATTGCAGCCCAAGCTTTTCAAACTGGGAGCTTAGAGGCATAATCCTGACCTTTATGATGGTCCAAAGACATTTTGGAGGGTGTGCTTTTGCCATGAGAGCTGTAGCCATGGAAGATGAGCTTAATGGAAGCTAAGATAAACCTGAACTTGGGAGGTGAACTTGATAGGAACAGAGCTAGTGCTTGTAGTGTGGTGACTTGCATGGGATAGAGGATTTAAAAGTTTAAAATCGCCTCAATAAAATATAATTTGCTGATGTCTGCAGAGCTGGTTTGGAAGTTACTGTCAAAATAAAAGATAAGAAAGTTGCAATAGTATAGAATGTCCAACAAGGGGTGAAAATGCATTGCCAATTGGAATATCCTTCTACCTTGGAGCTTTATAACTATTTTGAAGATAGGAGTTGTGCGTATCTAGTATTAGAAATGTACTATAATAGGAAAGGAAACAGATATCTAAAGAACAGAATGAAAGCCTTCTTAAAAAGCAAAGCTTAAAATTTCATTGACCAGATCATCGTAAGAATGTTGTATCTTTATTTTAATTATATAGATTATGGCAGGAACTCACTTCCTACTTACGTATAATGTGAACATTAAGATGGTTAATGTTCGACTAGCAACTCAATTAAAAGTGCCACATAAGATAGCACTGTACTTTATTTGGAACTCCTAGTTCCACTTTCCCCAGAAATTGCAACTCAAAGTGCACATGGACTTAGATACTATTGGGCTGTATGCTTCATATTTCACTTATTAGGAGGCACCTTTTGACACTAACATAGTCAAAAACACATTAAATAAATGTATATTTTGAAATGCTAACCGTATTTTTTTATACATAAAGAATAATGTGTGGAGCCACTATTGGGTTATCAGAAATGTACAGTGTAAACCATTATATCTCCTTTAATTGTTCACAGGTTAAAACCCATCAGGCTGATATGCCAAAAGTCAGTAGTGATCACACTTCATTCAGACAAGGTCTGTACAAAGTTTTTAAAAGAAATGAGTGATCTGGCCATGAAAAAGACATGGAGACATGTAACATGCATACTACTACGTGAAAGAAATCCATCTGAAAAAACACATACTATATGATTCCAACTGTATGATATGTTTTAAAAGGCAAAACCATGGAGTTAGTAAAACGTTCAGTGATTGCCAGTGGTTAGGAGAGAGGGAGTAAAGAATAGATAGAGCACTGAGGATTTTAAGGGTAGTTAACCTATTCTGTATGGCACTATAATAGTGGATACATGTTATCATAAAACTAGAAGCCTGATGCACAAAGATTTGTGCTAGAATAGGCTTTCCTTTCCCTGGCTGCCAGCACCGCCTTTCCACTGCAACCTAGCCCCTTTCTGCTCGGGCCCGGGAGCCACCTCTTTCCCATGCTGCCCAGAGGCCCTGAGAGACCGAGGGTGGGGCAGAACACCTGCGTCCCACCAGCCACCATCAATCAGTGCCTCTGTATGCAAATTAACCACCATCTTTTGGGGTTAATTTGCATATCACTCCTGAATGACTGTTGGCATAGCGGAGTATGGTCAATTTACATGTTTGTCTATTATTAGGTAAGATTTCCAAAATCCATATAAGAAACAACACCAGGAGTGAATTCTGTAACTGATGAACTTTGATGATTATGAGCTGTCATTGTAGGCTCATCAATTGTAACTAATGCACTGCTCTGGAGTGGCAAGCTCTGCTTATGTGGGACAAAAGATTTATGGGAACTCTCTGTACACTCTGCTCAATTTTGCTGTGAACCTAAATATTCCAAAAAATAAAGTCTACTAAAAACAAAATGCTATGTGACCTTGGATAATTCACTTAAACTCTCTTGTCCATTTTTGCATATCTAAAATCATCAGAGGTAAATAAATAATTTTAAGTGCCTTCTAACTCTAAAAGCCAATTATATATGTGATCTGCAAATTGACCCATAAAGTAAATTAATAGACTAGATTAATTTAACAAATACTATAAACAAAATATCAACATATGTTTAAATGTAGAATAACATTACTTTCAAATTATAAAGACAGTAATTTTTATGTATTAACTAATTTTATCTATTGATATATTTTAGAAGTTTTCAGTCAATGTCATTGTTTCCTATGCCATTGTTTCCTATGCCATTGTTTTGACTTACAGGAAGTCAAAACAGAAACTATTTTTCTTATTTTGTGTTGACTCAATGTGATGGAGGCAGGGTAAATGAGAAGTGAGAAATACCAGACTAACCTGGTATTTGAAGAATATAGATGCAAAACCATCTAATTCTCCGAAGGCAGTAAGAGCCTGCTTCATGTAAAGAGCTCCAATGATTATGCTGATACAGCCACCTCTCACCTATCCATTTCTATTTGAGAATCACTAATTTAGGCCATTGCTCAAACCCACCTATCTGCTGAATTAACTTGTAGGGAATTCTCTCACAACTTTATTTTTATAGATTTATTGTATTATTCTCTAGTATATGTGTCTTCTGCTCTTTTATAGTAATTATGGCTCTCTCTCTGTGTGTATGTGTATCTTATTTCACTAGGTAACTTTTCAGTTTCCTATAGATAAGATATGTGGCCCTTTAATTTTTACATGGTAACACTTAGCAATATATTTAAATTATTGGCTGTTAAAATAATATATAAACACCATGTTGACTCAGATATTATTTCATGAGTGCGGTTAGACCTAATCCTATAAGCATCCAAACCTCTACCCTAATTACTCATCTATTCAGTAACTATTTAATAAGAAAACATATTAGGCAAGTTCCTTAGTTAGAAAGATTAATGTCACCAATCCTACCTTCAAGGAGCTCACTAATGAGCAATTGCACAAATTAGTTATCTCAACACAATGTAATAAGGGCTATCTACAACAATAAAAGAGAAATATGTAAATTAACTATCATTTTGTGACACCCACCAGCCAATCAGGAGTGGGTATACAAATTAGTGGGACAAAGATGGCAGCATCCACGGAGCCAGTCACAGCAAGCAGGAGGCTTAGATTTCCCCTGGCAATGGAGGAAGCCAAGCTTCCTGCCGGCTTGGGCTGGCCGACAAAGGAAACCCTGTGGATGGCAGTCACAGAGCCAGGCTGGGCATGCAGAAGGCTTAGTCCTCATTTCCCTGGCCGGCTGCTGAAAGAGGGGCCTGAAAATAACCCTCAACCCATTACCCAGGCTACCCATGCTCCCACAGGGTGAGGGTCCCCACTGCGGGGCATGGCCAGCCTGCAAATAGCCATCAGCCCATCACCCAGGCTAGCCAGGCACCCCAGTGGGGAACTCCACCCTGGAGGGGTGCCAGCCTGAAAACAGCCCTCAGCCACTTACTCAAGCTGGCCATACCCCGCAACAGGGACCCTCAACCTGAAGAGGGTGTGGCTGGCCTGCAAACTGCTCCAGCCCCTCTCCCAGGCTGACACTATCCCTAGTCGGGACCCCCACACCAATGGAGATATGGCCAGCCTGCAAACCACCACAGACCCTTTGTCCAGGCAGCCCCACCTCACCAAAGGAGCCCCTATCCTGATCAGGGCAAACCAGCCTGCCCCCACCCATGCACAAGGCCTCTATCTATACTAATAAAAGGGTAAATATTCTAATTACACTGAGAGACCTTCCAGATGTTCTTCTGGACAAAGCCATGGTGACAGGGCCAAGGTAGAGGCAGTTAAGGGCTAAGAGGGGAGGGCAGTTGTGGGTGATTAGGCCAGGATAAGACAGCAGTTTTGGGTGATCAGGCTGGTGGGAGGTCGTTTGGGGTGAGCAGGATGGCAGGGGTGGCAGTTGGGGGCAAGCAGGCTGGCAGGAGGGATAGTTGGAGGTGAGCAGGCCAGCAGGTAGAGTGGTCAGAGGCAATCAGGCAGGTAGGCAGGTGAGCAGATAGGAGCCGGTAGTCCTGGATTATGAGAGGGATGTCAAACTGCTGGTGTAGGCCCGATCACATTGGGCAGTCGATCATCCCTTGAGGGGTCCCAGATTGGAGAGGGTGAAGACCGGGCTGAGGGAACCCTGCCCCATGCACAAATTTTGTGCACTGAGCCACTAGTGTTAAGTGTAAATAGGAGCACTAGACCAAACAGCAATAGTCCCTAACCAAGACTACAGGACAGCAGAGGGAGAATGGTGTTTTCCATGGACAAAACAGGAAAACAGAAAGTGGTACTAGCAAGGGTTATAGCAATAGTAAACATGCCCAGATGAGGTAATACAGTATGTGAAATATGCAAATGTGTATATTTGCAAGTGAAAAAAATATTGAAACATTTCAGAAAGAAGAGGAAGGATGTACAAAGAATGGAGACACGATCAAGGTCTATTTGAGGAAGTATACATTGCTTAACACAACTGAAGCATGAAAGAATTAAGAATGTAGGTTGATAAAGCTAAACTGTAATTGATTTCAAGAGCCATGCATTGAAGTAGTTTCAAATTATCCTGACAACAAAGGGACAGATTTTAAACAGAGAACTAACTTTATTTTATTTGCATACTTGAATAATATTTAAACAAAGGGCTGACCCTTATAAATAAATATTTAAATAACTCTGGCAATAGTTAAAAAAATACAAGGATGTGGTAAAATAGGGAGTAATAATAAAGGCAGGGCAATAAGTTTGAAAGTTGTGCAAGTAATTCATATCTAAAATGATTGACAAATATGGGATTAGATATGAGGCAGAGAGACCAGTTAGAGATGTACTATGATATAGCATTTTAATGGTAAATGGGATGGGCTTGAAAACAATGGCACTGGGATTGGAAATAAAGGGATATATGCAAAATATTAAGGCAGTGAGACTGGCAAGATCGGTGCTCTATTGGGTGTGATGCAGATTTGACTTCCAGGTCTCTAATTGGTCAACTGTGGAAACAGGTGCTAGGGCCAGCTTCATGGATATATAAACTGTGCAGTCACATGGGGTCTTATATGTTGAAGGACCCCATACTTGGCTTAATGCTCTACTGTAAGTGTCTTGAAATCCTTAATAATTTTGAGCAAGGTACTTACTTTCATTCTTTACTGGACCCCTTTAAATTAAAGTGCTGGTTCTGAGAGATACTATTCACCAGGACGTGGAATAAACAAGGAAAATGAGTTTTGTTCTCATGAAAAAAAATGATAAGGACATATTTGACTTCACTAGATTGTAGGCTCTCTGCTAGACCTTCAGCTAGTTGCTATAGGTTATATATGCCTTTTCCTCCATTTTTATTGATATGATATGATATCTTATATAAAACCTCCATAACGCAGTCAAGTGAAGATGAAAGGAGAGATTCAACTGAAAACAATGTTGGGATTCATCAGCCAGAGATGGTGGCTGATGTCTTGGAGTAGATGAGATACCCAGGGACAAGGAGTGAAGTGAAAAGAGAAGGAAGTCAGGGCCTGAATTATGGAGATTACTAATAGTGTAAACTATAACCAGAAAAATGGGAGATAATATCCAAATAAGGAACGTCATGGTTCAAGTGGTTAAGAGCAATGACTTCAAAGTCAGATTTTCCGTGTTCCAGTCCTGACTCCAAAAAGTTAGATTTTACTTAACTTTTCTAACCTGTAGTTTCCTCAAATAAATGAAAATGATAATAGTACCTAACTCACGGGGCTGCTGTGAGGGTTAAATGAGACATTCCATAGAAGATGCTTATAATAGGATGTAGTATAGAAGAAAAATCAGTGAGTGTTAACTATTAGTTTTTTTTTCCTTATTAATTTTAAAAACATACAAGAAGGAGTAGATATCATATGAGAAGACAAGATGAGAAAAAAGGGTTAAAAGAAAAAGAAGAAGTAGGTCAATAGCCAGATACCTGAATAGTTAATCAAGGAACGGACTAGAAAGTCCCATTCAATTTATGAACAAAGAAGTGATTAATGAGCTGTACAAGAGTCCCAGTGTACCAGTACTGTGTGGACTGATTGCTTTTTATATTTCAGAGTTTGGACTTTAACAACTTGAAACTAAGTCTATGTATATCTGATGTTGCTATCAGTAAACATAAAATGATATCCTGTTTCTCTTTTGGATTCGGTTTGATCCATTTTTAAAAGGCCCCAATGCCCAGTCTAAGAGAAACAGGCCCTTGTCTACTGATACTACTGTGATTTATGGGAAAGCTGAAACGCCAACCCCCATTGTGAAAAGAGGAAGTTCCTGGACACAATTATGTTTGGTCACCTTCCTCTTGGTAAATAAGAAAGATGCAGCCAAGACCAGTTTGGCTCAGTGGATAGAGTGTCGGCCTGCAGACTGAAGCGTCCCAGGTTCGATTCCGGTCAAGAGCATGTACCTTGGTTGTGGGCACATCCTCAGTAGGGGGCGTGCAGGAGGCAGCTGATCAATGTCTCTCTCTCATCGATGTTTCTGACTTTCTATCCCTTTCCCTTCCTCTCTGTAAAAAATCAATAAAATATATTAAAAAAGAAAGAAAGAAAGATGCAAAGCAGCCCTAACGGGTTTGGCTCAGTGGATAGAGCATCGGCCTGCAAACTGAAAGGTCCCAGGTTCGATTCTGGTCAAGGGCATATACCTTGGTTGCAGGCACGTTCCTGGTAGGAGGTGTGCAAGAGGCAGCTGATCAATGTTTCTCTCTCATTGATGTTTCTAACTCTCTGTCCCTCTCTCTTCCACTCTGTAAAAAATGCAATAAAAATTAAAAAAAAAAAAACAAGAAAAAGAAAGATGCAAAGCAGAGCTTCATGGAGAGTGAGGCATCTACTTTCCTTACTGCAGGGGCTGGGCTTAAAGTGGACCACAGAGGCCAGCACAAAATTCTACCTAGCATTAAGACCCCAGTTCTAAAAATATAGAGTCCATGCCGAAACCGGTTTGGCTCAGTGGATAGAGCTTCAGTCTGCGGAACTGAAAGGTCCCAGGTTCCATTCCCATCAAGGGCATGTATCCTGGTTGTGGGCACATCCCCGATAGGGGGCGTGCAAGAGGCAGCTGATCGATGTCTCTCTTTGATGTTTCTACTCTCTATCCCTCTCCCTTCCTCTCTGTGAAAAAATCAATAAAATATATTTTAAAATATATATATATATATAATCCACAATAAGACTCTGATTGATTGTTCCTTTAACAAACATTTATTGAGCTCCAAACACTAGACTTGCTACTAAAGGAAAATGCAAAATTGGATTAGGTATAGGTTCTACAAGGAGCTTACAATCCAACAGAAAAGATGAGACAAATACATTAGTAACAATCAAACCAGATAGAACTTGAAATGTGACATGAAAGAAGTTCTAGGAGATGGTAGAATTATTCACAGCAAGAAAGCTGCTTGGGCGATCAGATAATGGACATTCTTGAACACTAGGCAAGGAAATGAGAACTTTATTTGTTTTACAGGAACTCTTCAACAATTTAGTGGCAGGACCTGAGATGTACACTGACCAACAAGTACCATGCGTCTAGACCTAGGGAATCAAAAAAATAAAGATTGAATATGCGGAGTTGGGGAGCTGAGAACAGAATTAATATCAGATAGAAGCCCAGAAGCATACTGAAGCTGAGAAATGTAGTTATAATTACACTGCAAATATTTATATATCCAACAGTGAAATAGAACAAGGAATCAGTGACTGAAACAGAAAAGATGTAGTCAGAATAATAGGAAAGAAAAATCTAAAAAAAAAAACAAAAAACACAGAAAACACACATTTAAAAAGAATTTCTAGAATGAGAAAAATAGCCTTTATTGTTATCTATAACGTGTTACACTTATGCTTTCTCCTTTATTCATCACAAAGTGTCTTGGATAAATATTACTATTTCCTACAGATGGGGAAATAAAGGCTCAGTATTGAAATTTTCACTCTTGTCTTCCCCTTGTTGAAAAGTCACATAGCTAATGGGTAACAGAGTAAGGATTCTTAATGAGGTAGGTCTGGCTGAGGAAACAGTGGGAAGGTTCTGTGCTCAGAGGCAACAAGTCAGAATTCTAGTCCAATTCTGATGTGAACTCCAGGATGACATTTGCCTAGTCAGTTTACTTCCATAAATCTCAGGTTTTTCACATGTTTAATGAGGGTGTTCAACTAGATCATTTATTCTATAATGTTCCTTTCAGTTCTGATATTTTATGATTCTACACTTTTATAATGTTACAGTAATTTCTTGAGAGGGTGTAGAGAAGTAGATGAAACATGATGATTAATATAAACAAAAATAACTGGGTCATCTTTTAATCAGAGATATCAGGAAAGAAGAAAAAGATTTAAACATACAAAATTTGAGAAATCCTATTTAGCAGGCATAAAAAACTGAACTTTTAGACTGGTTGGATATTGGGCTGAGTGGAAGTAAAAATTGAAAATGGCTGGTAGGTGTCTGATGAAACATGAATCACTATATTTGACATACAACCCTCAGAGCTAAGCCCTTCATGAGAACTGTTAAATGAATTGTCGGAGTATTCTTCCTCTTAGCTTTTATATTCACTTTAAAGAATGGGAAAACAGAGAAGATGTGGATAAATTCGTTTACAAACTATGATCTAGGTTCAAGGTCATAAGCAGAGTCTTCAGAATTGTCACAGTGCAGATCAGAGGCCAGAGCTTACCACTTCATATTGCAGTAAATTCAAACCCTGATGGCATCATTGACCAACAGCCTGGTGGCCCGATTTAGTAAATAGAGCAATGGCTTGGAAATCAAGATACATCAACTCTAGTCTTCACTCTGCTGTCAACTAGTGGTATGACAATGGTTAGGGTTATTCACATGATTATGCCTCAGTTTGGATCTGGTGAAACCTACTTCATAGGTAAAATCATCTGTCTTAGTGATAGATTCTCAAAAGATATTTGATAAAATTTGAGAGTTAAGGCAAATGATTTGTTCAGTGTTCAGGCTCTTCTCAACTTTTTAGTATCCATTATATCACTTGTTAAATTGAATATATATATTATAATATATATTATGATATAATGGATACTAAATACTTGAGAAGAGCCTGAATATATATTCCTTTAATGTGCTCAAAGATCTTTAAAAATTATGAACTATTATTTTTTAAAAATATATTTTATTGATTTTTTACAGAGAGGAAGGGAGAGGGATAGAGAGTTAGAAACATCGATGAGAGAGAGACATCGATCAGCTGCCTCCTGCACGCCCCCTACTGGGGATGTGCCCGCAACCAGGCTACATGCCCTTGACCAGAATCGAACCTGGGACCTTTCAGTCCACAGACCGACACTCTATCCACTGAGCCAAACCGGTTTTGGCATGAACTATTATTTTTTTTAAATAAATCAAACAAATTATAATCTTAGAATATATTGCTCAAACTACACATGAAATACTTCTGGGGTTTTGGTATTCATTGAGTCCTCCTTCCTACCCTAATTCACCACCAGTCACTGAAATATCTACATGTAACTACCTTCTGGTTTATTCCTTTGGAATAAAGACCCCATTGTCAAGGTTAATTGTGGATCAGATTCCTACAAGGGTATTTGGGATCAGCAATAACCAACTTGTCTCTGGGTCTAAAACCAATATTAACGTCTATGAATAAAAAAGCGTTTGCCTATTCGTTTTAATAAACAACCTTTAATTATTTACTCAGCCTTGTGTCAGAGAAAGTCCATGGCATTCTGGATTTCAGCCTCAGGTCAAGGTTCTTCCCTGCTGCTCGGACACTAAGCAACCACCTGAAATCAAAATGCTCTTTTGAAGCTCTCTTAACCTGGGTCTTTGATATATTTGAAGCAGTTGTCTCTTCAGTAGCAGCTTCGGTGCAGATACTTCAAACAAATTATGGAACTTCAAAGACAGAATTTAAAGACAACATCGTCATTATCTTTAGGACAATTTCACATTTCTGAAGACTGTGGTTTTCTTCTTCCAAAACCTCTGGTAAGCATAGAGCCTTTGATCAGGTCAGAATGTATTGACTGACATGCTGATTTGTTGGTTTGTTGGTTGGTTTGTGTGATTGACTTACGTAGTTATTAAGAGAGATACAACACAAATACCAAGTTGTTGACTTTGAGGAAAATCCTACAAATAATGCAAAGCATAATTCCCAACAAAAGAAAAGTGATAGCACCAGCATCGGAGAATCCAAATGGAATGTTTTAATATGTGTTTTTTTGGTAATAGAGTGTTGATTCAATAAACTAATGAGAAAATCTAGTAGTTACCAACAAAGTTAGAACTTAGGTAGAGATCACTTATATGGGCAAATTGATTTATCTTGACTTTCTAGTGGAACAGAAAACAGAACACAAAGGACCTGGAGTGCTTTCAGGGCTGATAGAAGGGATTAGATATTTACAGAGAAGAGGAAGAAACTTGAGAAAGAACGGTATTTATTTATTAATTCTACTTAAGGTTCAATTGGTAATGTAATTCTATTTTATTGGTTAACCCTTATCAACACTGCTTCCTCTTTCAATGTGGTCTGAGGCCGGCAGTGCTAAAACTAAGAAGTCATAGAATTCACAACCAGTAACATTTACATTTGGGCTAGCTGAAGTCTAAAGGAGGTTGGTTTGCTCAAAATCATATTAGTGACAAAAGCAATTTTTTTATACTACATCGTAGACAAGGGGCAAGACCACTCAGCTAAACTCGGGATCTGATATTACTATCATTGCAGTAACTTACTAGATCTATGTTTTTTCTCCCATAGGCCTAAATTGTCATTTAACTGTGTTTAAGAACAGTCTATAAGTTAATAAGCTCTTATTGAATACCTACTGTGACACTTATTTACTTCTGAGTGTTATTAGAGGAATACAGATGATGATAACATCCATTCACTGGTCCTAAAAACTCTGTTGTAGAACTATTAGTTGTGAGACCAAGTGGCAAATCTGTGAGTAACTTGAGCATTAAAAATAGTAACTTCAGCGTGTTATGCAGGGTAGAATTTTGTAGCCCTGAGTACTGGATTATACTGTTTGACACTGCCACTAGGATCAACAAAAGTCTCTATTTATTAGAAACTGAGGGGATTCCAGAGATGTGGGATTTTACACAGGAAATTCCTGGGCAAACCAGAATGCATTGGTCACCCTTACTTGCACTTACAGACTCTTGGCCCCATCAGTGAATCATAAGTATTGCCTGCCTCCCAATTCCATTTCTACTGGATGGAGATCTAGTGCCGGCCCACTTACCGGATTGCTATGGAGCCTGAAAGCACTTTGATAAATGCAGTGTAAGGACTAAGAAGCCATTTATCCTGATCCTCAGTCCACTGCTCCTGAAGAACTCTATTCTGTGTGTGTAACTTGACGGAGGAATATTCCCATTACCCCTAGTTACAAGGAGGAAAGGGCCCAGAGGCAAACAAGCTCTTTGGGGGATTAAATATTTAAACTAAGCTAAGGAAAAATATTCTAAACACTGAGGAGGGCGACAATCATTGAGTTCATCTCTTCGTTGTTTCTACTTTGTAAATTTAAAAAATGAGAAAACAATAACAACATCAAGTGTTATCCCTGAGTCAGACCATAATTGTCCTGTGATCTGGTTGATGGAGATCCCTTAGTAGAAATTTCCCATTATTGAGCTCATATAAAAATTCCCTGGCAAACTGGGCCTACTTTATTACATTCATAGGCCATATATCTAAAAGTGTAGTTGTTTGTTTCAGTTTTCGTTTTCTCTCATTTGTGTGAGAAGTTTAAATATCTCCCTTTCTGGGAAGAGGTGTGGGAAGTAAGAACTCAGCCTGGGTTGCTGTACTGATGAGGAGAGACTGTCATCAGTACTGTTGCAACAGATCAGAAGGGAATATATCAGTCACCAACTTAGCCAAGGGTATGAATAAGCCTTGCTTTCCTTTCAGTTGAAGCAAGTGATGGGAAGGCTGTTATTCTAGGTCAGCTGGTTCAAAGATGCTCCCTAGTCAAACTTAATGTAAATATTTACTTCAAAGTCTCTGAAAAAAAGCACAGTCAAGCTAATGCATAAGCAAACATTCTGGCTATGAGGAGAAGGGGCTGCCTTGGTTTCAAATGCTGTACTCCATTATTTCCATAAATGCTCAGACATTTCTGGGGTCCAACATTTCAGTTTGGAAAATATATACGCCTCAGACCTGTGGCCATAAATATGACACAAAATCTTTGCCAGATTGTGTGTGTGTGTGTGTGTGTGTGTGTGTGTGTGTGTGTGTTTGGTTTGATGTGGGGTAATTTTTCTTTAGTTATAAAGAATCTAAAGAAATTAGCATGGCAGTAAAGGAGGGAGGAAGTCAATTATAGCAGAAGATAAGATTGGAATTGAACTGAGAGACCTTGAAAAGTAGCCTCAAGAATTTGGATATCATACATCTGGTAAATGACATGATGCAACTGGTATTGGAATATTTGCCTAGAGGAATGTTAAGTGCAGGGCGGATTATAGCAGCAGTTCCTGGATTGCACACACAACACAATGGCTCAGAGAGCTTTAAAAAATACTGATCCAGCCCTGGCCGGATAGCTCAGTTGTAAGAGCGTTGTCCCAATAAAGCCAAGGTTGCTGTTTGATCCTGTCAGGGCACATACAAGAATCAACCAGTGAATGCACAGATAAGTGGAACAACAAAAACTAGATATTCTCTCTCTCTCTCTCTCTCTCTCTCTCTCTCTCTCTCTCTCTCTCT
>JAAGEH010000050.1:224096-348392 GCA_011751065.1 Lasiurus cinereus
TCTCTCTCTCTCTCTCTCTCTCTCTCTCTCTCTCTCTCTCTCTCTCTCTCTCTCTCTCTCCAAGTGGCTCAGTATTTGAAAAGCACGGAACAAATAGAGGACAGAGCAGGTCCAAATGAGAAAGGAAACAAAGGAAAGGAGGACTTTCAAACATGCCGTGGAGCAGAAGAAAAGGACTGGTCTCGAAAGTCCTGGGGATGTGGGAAACTTTATTCTTTATAGTGATCATGCAATCATTTAGGAAAAATAAATATATACATACTCTCCTGTAAAATTCAAAACACTTGATAGGAGCAATGGACTCCTGCTACTTAAAAGGAAGAGTAGCAAAATAATTGCCACAGGAGGCTTATTTTCCTGATGTGAGAATAATACTGTTGGACATGTTATGAGCAATGAAGTAAAATAGCAATAAAAGTCAGATAGTACTGAAGTCCCTTATAACTCTTACAGGCTAGGCTGAGTCTAAAACAAAGTACCAGGCTAGTTCCAGTCTTGGGTCTTATTGACCACAGCATAAATTAGGACCCTACAGCCCAGATTTCCTAAGCCATGACCTATTTGAAGTAGACTATTTTATCTCACTTCATACCAACATATATATGTTTTGAATTTTACAGGAGAGTATGTATGTATTTAGTTTTCCTAAATGATTGCATGATCACTATAAAGAATAAATATGTATGTGTGTGTGCCAATATTCACACTATGTGTCTTCTTTTGATTTTGTGACATATAATTATTGTAAATATTACCAAATGCTTTTAATCTTTATTGTTCTGATTATTACAGATGTCCCTCTTTCCTCCTCCCATAGCTCCCCTCCACTCAGTTCCAACCCCACTCCAGGTCTTCCCCTCCCCCCATCCCCCATTGACCTCATTCATAGGTGTAAGCTCTCTTCCCACCTTACACATTCCCTTCCTTGGAGAATTGTCAGTCCGCTCCCTTTTCATGCCCCTAATTCTATTACATTCACCATTTTGTTCTGCTCATCAGGTTTTTTATTCATTTGATTTTTAGATTCACTTGTTGATAGATATGTATTTGTTGTCACTCTGATGTTCATAATTTCTTTATCTTTACCTTTTTCTTCTTCCTCTTAGAGAATACCCTTCAGCATTTCATATAATACTGGTTTGATGGTGATAAACTCCTTTAGCTTTTTCTTATCTGTGAAGCTCTTTATCTGACCTTCAGTTCTGAATGATAGCTTTGGTGGGTAGAGTCATCTTGGTTGTAGGTTCTTGCTCTTCATCATTTTGTATATTTCTTGCCACTCCCTCTGACCTGCATAGTTTCTGTTGAGAAATCAGCTGACAGTCGTATGAACTAATTAATTTGATACCAATTAAAAGGCTTTAATAGTTTCCCTGTATTTATTATGAGAAAAGATTGAGCTCTTTTTTTCTAGGTGAACAGAGGGGTCTGAGAAGATGAACTAGATAATATATCATGATTATTGAGACTGGAGAAATTTTAGGTGATGAGCTTTTAATTACATTTTCCATTTTATCCATGCTACATTGGTCTATATGTTTCCTATTTTTAGACAAAAAAATGATATTTTGTAATTAAAATGAGGATTCAATTTAGATTTTCAAATGTATTAGCAAAACTTATTTATATCATTCTCTTATACTCGATTAAAAATTGAGTTTACACTGGTGAGGCTCAGAGGTTGAGTGTCAACCTATGAATCAGGAGGTCATGGTTTGATTCCTAGTCAGGGGATATGCCTGAATTGCAGGTTCAATTCCCAATGTGGGGCATGCAGGAGACAATTAATAAATGATTCTCTCTCATCATTGATGTTTCTATTTTTTCATTCTTCTCCCTTTCTCTCTAAAATCAATAAACATGTATTTTTAAAATTTGATTTTTCTTTTAAGTTGCTGTTAATGCCCTTTGTAACATATAATAACATAATAATAATTACTATTTAGTTAGTGCTGACCTTGAACTATATCTTGTATTATTAACCTTAACTATATTTTTATCATCAGCACTTCACAAATTACTCATTTGATTATAATGAATTCTGCCCTTTCTCTGAAATATACCTCTTAAATATATAATTTTCTCTATTTCCATCCTAGTTCAGTCCGGCATCATTTCTCTTCTGGATTATTGCCTCCTACCTTGTCTTCTTATTTCCATGCTTGCCCAGCTATAAAAGTCTCTCTGCAGAGCAAAGGAACTCTCAAAAACAAAAATTAAACCAGGGCACTTTGCTCTTTAAAACTTTCCAAAACTGCTCTTTAGAAAAAAAAACAAATGTTTTCGTATAGCCTACAAAACCCATCATTCTATTGATCTATCTCCTCAAAGTTATCTAATATCTTCCTTCTCACATTACTTTGCTGCAATGTCACATTGGCTTCTTTCTATTGAATGTTGTCTTTTATTTCATTTAAAACCAGCTGTTTCAAATTTTAATCTATCTGAGAATTTAACTTCTAATTTTATGATATTAAGATTATCACCCTGCTCTAGCTGGTTTGGCTCAGTGTATAGAGCATCACCCTGCTGACTGAAGGGTCCCTGTTTTGATTCCGGTCAAGGACACATGCCCAGGTTGTGAACTTGATCTTCAATAGGGGGCATGCAGAAGGCATCCAATGATTCTCTCTCATTATTGATGTTTATATCTTTCCTCTCTCTTCTCTGAAATAATAGAAATATTATTTTTTTAAAAAAGATTGTCACCCATTTTCCTTTGTTGATATTTGCCTGGTTTATTTTTACTAAAATGTTTAGTATTTTTGGCTATTAAGTTTAATTTATTGAGATGACATTGATTAACAAAATTATATAGGGATTAGGTACACAATTCTATTATGCATCATCTATATGTTATTTTCTTAACCAAAAGTTTTAGTTAATTTAACCAGTGTTAACTTAATAAAGACTTTATTATTTTTATAAATGTTTTATTTTAAACAGTCTATTCTCTTGTAGGATATAAATGTGTTGAGAAAAATTATCCAAAACAAAGGATGGTTGTGCATTTACCCAATACTATCCCAGAGCACTATCAGTCTCCCTATAGGATTATTTAATAATTTAAGGGCTGTCCCTTTGTTTGACAAGCTACACATACTATTGGTTATGTCCCAATCTCAGAAGTTGCCAATTAACTTGTAGTTTTTTTAAGCAAAAAAGCTGCAAATGATTTCTGTTGAATAGAAAATATAACCCTAAAACATCTGATGGCACTGCCCTATAGGATATTTACCAATTATATATTTAATCAAGCAATTTGATTTCAACATTATTTTTTTAATTCTAAATTCACAGTTTATCACCTTTTTGAAACTACTGTACCATCCTGTTGATTTCATCAATAATGAATTATCCATATTTTAGACACAAATTCTATATTGGCATGAGTCATTTTTAACTTTTTTAAATAATACTTTGCCAGATGAAAAGTCTAGTGAAAGAATAGCATAAAATTTAAAAAAAAATTGGTTTTAAAGGAAAGCCAAATACTGTATTATTTTTGTCCATCACACTCTGGGTCTTCTGATTATTCAAATCAGGGGAAGAAAAACATGTAAGGTGTCTTTCAATTTCCTATCCCCTGCACGAACCTCCATCCTCTCGACCCCTACCTCCCCCATTCTCCATGTGTTTTTTCTGAGAGGTAATTGAATGCACTCTGCACTTTGAGTCAGAGAGGCCTGACCTGGGCACTGACCAGATGTGTAATCTCAGGAAAGTCATCCAACAGCTTTCGGCTTTAACTTCCTCTATTTCAAAAAGGATATTATGAGATAATATGGCCTAACTCATAACATGTACAACACAAATGCAGATCGATTAAAGATGTGAACATCAACAATAATACTAGAAGTACTCTAAAAGAAAGAAGTGAAATAACTTCCTAAGCACAATATAAAAAGAAGAATAAAGAAAACTGTTGGTTCATTTGACTACCCTGTTATGAATGACATTTAAAAATATATATATTCTTAATTGATTTCAGAGAGGAAGGGAGAGGAAGAGAGAGATCGAAGTATCAATGATGAGAATCATTGATCTGTTGCCTCTTGCACACTCTACACTGGGGTTGAAACCCACAACCCAGGCATGTGCCCTTAACGGGGAATCCAACCCTGACCTCCAGGTGTGTAGGTCGATGATGAAAAAGGGAAGGAAGGGAAAGATCCCTTTAGCAATCTAAAGAGAAAGATTAAGTAAATATTAAAAACTGGAGTAGCGCCTTGATTGAGGTAGTGTTTAAGAATTTCCATGCAAGTCAGGAAGCAGAAACCCATGTGCCTAATGTAATTATCAGAACAGGATTCCTTATCTAGGTAGGTATCAGAGGTGATGACTTAGTTACAACTTTTCTTAAAACACACTTTAAAAGGCAGGAATATTGCCCTGACTGGTTTGCTCAGTGGATAGAGCATCGGCCTATGGACTGAAGGGTCCCAGGTTCGATTCGGGTCAAGGGCATGTACCCTGGATCTGGGCACATCCCCAATAGAGATGTTCAGGAGGCAGCTGATTGATGTTTCTTTCTCATCATTGATGTTTCTAACTCTGTCTTTCTCCATTCCTCTCTGTAAAAAATCAATAAAATATATATTTAAAAAAGCAGGAATATTGCAACCCTGTATCTTTTGTTTCCTTTTATCAAGATCATATTTCATTGCCTCTTGTAACTACATTCAATTTTGCTCATAAAACATATGAATCATATAGCTGAGACAAAATACAAGTTGTCAGTTTTCCATAAATCTGTCTTGATTCTTGCCAGCATTCTTTACTCTAGTCACTCTTTTATTTTGAAGTTTAAATTCTTTATTGTTTAAAGTATTACATCAGTCTCCTTTTTCCCCCATTGACCTCTCCCTGGCCGCTCCCACCCCAGCCCCCCAGCACATGCCCTCGCCCTCCTACTGTCTGTGACCATTGGTTATGCTCATATGCATGCATACACGTCCTTTAGTTGATCTCTCACCTACCCCTTCTACCCCCCGCCGCCTTCCTGCTTAGGTTGGACAGTCTCTTAGGTTCGAGGCTTCTGTGTCTCTGGATTTACTTTTGTTCATTGGTTTATTTTGTTCACTGTATTCCACAAATGAGTGAGATCATGTGATACTTATCTTTCTCCAATTGACTTATTTTGCTCAGCACAATGCACTCCAGGTCCATCCATGCTGTTACAAATGGTAAGGGTTCCTTCTTTTTTTACCACAGTATAGTATTCCATTATGTAGATGTACCACTGTTTTCTAATCCACTCATTTACTTAATGGGCGCTTAAGCTGTTTCCAAATCTTAACTATTGTAAATTGTGCTGCTATGTACATAGAGGTGCAAAAAATCCTTTCTGATTGGTGTTTCTGATTTCTTGGGATATATCCCTAGAAGTGGGATCACTGGGTCAAACTGGAGTTCTATTTTTAATTTTCTGAGGAAGCTCCATACTGTTTTCCACAGTGGCTGCACCAGTCTGCATTCCCACCAGCAGTACATGAGGGTTCCTTTTTCTCCACATCCTTGTCAACACTTGTCATTTGTTGATGATAGCCATTCTGACAGGTGTGAAATGGTACCTCATTATTGTGTTCATTTGCCTCTCTTGGATGATTAATGAGGTTTCTGGAAGGGGCTGGCTCTTCAGAAAAAATAGCTACTTAGGTCTGGATGGTAAGGAATCTCTCCGTGCTGGACTTCTGGTCACCTCCCCCGGACCCACTCTCCTCCACAGCCTCTCCCCAGACTCCATCAATTCTCATCTCCACCTGCATTGCAGCCATAGGTGAGTGTTTGTATTTGAAAGGTCATATGAACTGGGTTTAGTGAATAAAAGGGAAGACAAAACAGAGGCAAAACAACTGGATGACTTCTACTTTCTCCTCCTCCCCAATCCCCCACCATCACTGCATGGCTCAGACAGCTCTTCTGGATGCCTTTCTGGGCTCAGCTTCTCATGGCTGTGGATTTAGCTTTAGAATCCCCTGCCACCAGCAGCCCTGTGGATTTCCTTTCCACAGTCAAATATTATGCCTGTCCCCAAGGGACACGGACTTAGTGGCATGTGGCTTCCTTCTGACCCTCTGGGCTTGTGGTCTCATAACTCTCTCTAGCCCAGATCCCAGACCCGGCTGCAAATTGTCTCACCAGCTATGTATACTTTGCCTATTGTGGGTGGATGTTCTTCTATTTAGATGCTCCTCCTATCTGCTCCAGGATAAGGCTCGGTACATGTCTTCCTATTCGGCCACCATTTTCCCATCCCTCTCATTGACTTCTTTTTCTAGTCACTCCCTCTTACAGTCACAGACTATAAATAGCTTAAGTTTCTCATGTCTAAGTCGTGACAACTCTCAAACACAAATTAAACACAAATTTCCCCTTTCCTTCTGCCTATGACTCTCCTAGAAAAGTAATTTACATTTATGGTTTCTATTTTCTTACTTCCTCAGCACACTAAAATTTAAACCCTGCTTCCATGACCTAAGTTTGTCATAAGTATTGAATGACTAATAGGTATTAGTGACTTCCTGTTTTGGGTTTGTTTATGTGTTTTTTTTTCCCCCAAAGGGAACAATCTTATTTAAGTTTCTAATGATGCATTTGACCTTCTGAATTTCTTACTTCTGTGAAAGTCTCTCATTTCATGACTTCCCTAAGATTAATTCTCCTCTGACTCACTGAATATCTATAAATGCCTTTTTGATCTGTATTGCTGGATTCAGTTCCTCTGTCTTATAAATACCCCTTTTGTGTTGATCTAGGCCTCCTTCTCCTTTTACTTTGAAACTTCTCCCCAGTGGCCTTGTACATTTTTGTGGTTTTAACCACATGTATTATTTCTACAGTTATGCTTCCCAGTTGTATATTTCTAATATTAATTATCTCCTGAATGTCAAATTATATGTCCAAATGCCCAGTATACAAACATATTTTAACATCCCACATATATATTAGGCTGTATCTATCTAAAAAAGAAATCTACCATCTTTATACCCTCTCTTTGACTTCCTCCTGCATTTCTGTTTCAATGTGTGTTCTCACCAATTCATTCAATCACCTAATTCACAAACATGAAATTATCCTCACCTCCTTTCCTTCTTATCCCAGAAATACAACATTCACTTGTGCATATTCTGCTCTCAAAAAGGAGACCCAGACTGTGGGATAGATCAGAGTTGGCAAACATTTTTGTTTCTAAGAAGCCAAAGAGTAAATACTTTAAGCTCTGATACCAAATAGTTTTCGTTGCAATTATTTTGGTGCTGTAATAGAAAGTAGCCATAGACAATTTGTAAACAAATGAGGGTGGTTGTGTGTCAATAACAGTTTATTTTCCATAAGTGTAGTTTGCCACTTCCTGGAATTGAGTTAGGGTTGCTGAAATCCAGGCTATGTTCTATTTAGCTAAATCATGGGCCCAGAATGGGCACATAAAGAGTGCCATGGGGCTAGGAATCATCTTGCTTTTAGCATTCCCACATCAAAATTTAATCATCACATCATTTCATTTTTACTTTCAAATATCATTTGAATACATGTCTTCTCCTTTCCAAATTCATTTCCATCACCTAAGTTAGTCCTTGGACAGTATTTCAAAGACTTTCTAACCTGAATGCATATCTTAAAATCCTACATACAAAACAAACTTTCTAAAATTCAAAATTTAAAAAAATCAAATCAACTTACATAAAAAGAAAATTATTATGTAACCTATACAAAGCATGTTTGATCTGATTTTGCAGTCTCATCCTTCATAATCATTTCTCTTGATCTTTATATGCTAGTAGTATTGGCTTATTTATAGTCCCCAAAACAGTTATCTCTGTTTATCCACAATCCCTTCTTTACAGCCTTCCCATCTTCAAATCTCCACCTAGAAAAGTCACTTTAAAATTCTACAACTGGCCCCAACTGTCCTATTTCTGCATATATTTCCCTCTAATTGCCCTCAACAGCTGAAAGAATTAAGCATGTTTTCCTCTTTGCAAGTTCTTAAGCGTATACACACATTGGCAATTAAGTATATTATTTTTGGGTAGATCTAATTACATTTTTTTTGTTAGTAGATCATATGTTCCTTAAGCACAAGGATTATATATTAGTAATCTGTGTGTCTGCAGTGCTTAACACAGGGCCCAGTTTAGAGTGAAATCTACCAGCAGCTACTTCTCAGAGAGGTCTAATATACTGAGATAATTCTATTTTGAATGCAGAAAGAACTTCCAGATCATTATAGGCCCTGGATGGAAATTGCCAGCAAACTTCCTGACTTGATTGAGAGTCACCAGCTTCGAGCTCAAGTGAACGAGGTAGGTACAAATAGTTATTATACTCTTCCAGCCCTTCTCACCACCCTATTAAAATCCTCATGCCACGTTTTCTTCTCAGCACAGTGGAACTGGGTGAGTTCA
The DNA here is from genome assembly GCA_011751065.1 of Lasiurus cinereus. NCBI lineage: Eukaryota > Metazoa > Chordata > Mammalia > Chiroptera > Vespertilionidae > Lasiurus > Lasiurus cinereus. The sequence continues at coordinate 232,505 of JAAGEH010000050.1, forward strand.
CTTAAGGACACTAATTATTGACCCAGTGTTCTCACCCTGATGAAGAGCTGAATGACTTGTTCCTGTTTTGACACATGTGTTACCCTACAATTTCCAGAACCTGCATAAAACAATTCCTGGAACACATATTAAGTACTCCACCCATATTTGTTTAAAAAAAAAAAAAGAAAGAAAAGAAGCCCAGCCTGGGTAGCTCAGCAGTTGAGCATCGACCTATGAACCAGAAGGTTATAATTTGATTCCCAGTCAGGGCACGTGCCTGGGATTGCAGGCTGTATTCCCAGTAGGGGGCATGCAGGATACAGCCTCTCAATAATTCTCTCTCATCATTGATGTTTCCAGCTCTCCTTCTCCCACTCCCTTCCTCTCTGAAATCAATTATATATATATATATATATATAATTATTGTCATATATATATATGACAATCTGGTCTGGTTGGGACCTGTAGGCAAGTTGCTGGGTAAGATTCAGCTGTGGAAGGACAAGCAGATAAATGCTCACCCTATGTCACCAGGTCAGGGCTCCTCCTCTGCGTTGAGGGAGTCGGCCAAGAATGTACCAGAGGGGCCTCACAGAATAGCTGAGTCAAGAGAATTTCTGGATTGTAGGGTCAGTGCTGTCAGATCCTGGAGGAATGACTGATAAACCTGTAAACACATATGGGACAAAAACGAGAAATATTTGCCAAGAGTATATAAGGAATAAACAGTGAAAGAATGACAAGAAGGTGTAATCAGAAGAGCATACATTTTGATTCTGGAACACCTGAGTTTGAATCCTGGTTTTTTATCAGTTAGTAGCTACATACCTTTGAACAAGTGACTTAATCCCTGTGCTTCTGTTTCCTTATTTATAAAATGGGAAAACATGCTGGGCTCATTGAGTTGTTGTGAAGACTAAATTATTTTTGGAATAGCTTTTCGGATTTCCTGTCACACAATAGTGTTCAATGTATATTTGTATTTCCCACTAGTCCCTTGGCATCTGTCTTAGTCTCACAATTCAAAGTGCCATGTGATTTTAAAGGCACAAGAAATGTTTTCTACTCTCCAAAATTCTCCTTCACTGACTATTACCTACGTAATGTCCATAATAAAAATTCATTTAAAAAGACTCATTGAATGTCTGCTAAGGGCAAGTCACAACATTAAAGACATTGTAAAAGAAATGTGAAACACTGTTTCTGGTATCTATAAAAATGGCAAATTAACCAAAAGAATTTATTTTCCTGCCACATAAAGAGCCCATTAGCCTGACCAAAAAAATACAAAAAGAAGAAAAAGGTAATAAAATATCTGCAGTGCAGGAAAACAAGATAAAATTAAGATAACATTTTAAGAATATACATACCATATTAAGCAAATCACAGTGATCTACAAATGAGGGTATATTGCCCATGCCAAGCATTCAACCACAGCAATAAGAAGACCCCCTCCTACCCCCACCTCTTGGAGCCTCTCTCTCCCATCTCAGTCCCAGGGCACAAAATCAAGAGGGAGTCTAAGACAGTCTATAGAGAGACAAATTCAAATTCAGCTTGTGAACTGCAAGGTTCTTTGTACCAGGGTTTCCTGAGCCTATTAATGGCTTAATCTGCCACACATAAAATGAAGGACTTGCTGAATTGGTGTTCCTCATATATTAAATGTCAGTGAGAAAAGGTCAGGAGGCCCTAACTGGTTTGGCTCGGTGGATAGAGCGTCAGCTTGCAGACTGAAGGGTCCCAAGTTCGATTCCAGTCAAGGGCATGTACCTTGGTTGCTGGCACATTTCCAATGGGAGGTGTGTAGGAGATAGCTGATCAATGTTTCTAACTATCTCTTGCCCTTCCTCTCTGTAAAAAAATCAATAAAATATATATATATATAAAGCCAGGAGTGTCCTGCTAACTTTTGTCCATTGAAAACATGGGATTTGGAAAAACAACTTCAATACAAAAGTGAAATTAATCCCTTGACACTTCCACTGGGCTGAATAGTGTCTGTAAAAATCTTGTTTCCTCTGAATCTGTGAATATGAGATTATTTGGGCACCAGAGGCCCAGCACATGATTAAATGGTGTGCGGTTATGGTCCCTAGGCCTAGCTGCAATCAGGGCCATGTCCGCCACCAAGCATTGCCCCTCCACCTCCATGGCCTCTGCCCCAAGAAGCGCCACGCTAGCAACCCCAGCCCCTTGAGGCTCCTCGGCCTCACTGTTTCCCAGTGCCACACTGTGAGCAGCCGGGGACCCACAGCTCCTGCTCCCTCAGCACCCTAGCCTGCTGTTTGGCCGTCTATCTGGTCATTTTGGTCGTGAGGGCACCTGGCTTTTTATATATTAAGATAAGGTCTTTACAGATGTAGACAAGGTCATATTGCATTAGGGTGCATGTTAAATCCAATAAGATTGGTATCGTCAGAAGAAGAAGGGAATTTGGACACAGACCCCCAGGGAAGAACACCACATGAAGACAGAGGCTTAGACTGGAATTGGCATCTACAAGCTATACCGAGCTTCTGGCAATCACCAAAGACTAGGAGACACACAATGAAGCAGGTTCTCCCCGCTCAGAGCCTCCAGAGGAACCAACCTTACAAACACCTAAACTTTAGATTCCTAATTGTGGGAAAATCAATTTTTTTTTTTATTTTAGCTTCCCATTTTGTGGCATTTGTTAAGGCAGCTGTTGGAGACACTCTTGGCAGTCTCTATACTTTTAATTACTCACAAAACATCTAACTAGATAAGACCATTTTTAAGACTTTACCACCACAAGCTAAGACTAAATAATTTGGAAATCAATTATGAGAAGCAAATTATAATGGCGTCCAGGACCACACATGAAGCTACACACTCAAATATTTGTCCTCTTGTGTCCTTTACTTGGCACAGACAACATAATAAGTGAATTTCCTGTTTGGATCTCACAGTACTTTAAGGACAACCACTTGTTCTTAGAAATCTGTATCTTGGTTACAAATAATAATCTATATTAATAAAAGCCTAGGTGGTCCTCACATGCAATGTTGTCACAAGATGGACAACACAAGATGGCCCCACACGCAGTGGAGACAGGGCCTAGTGGTAAGGTCTAGGGGTCCCATGACCCCACATGGCACAGAGGAGGCCAGTCCTGGCAGAGGAGGTGAGTGGCAGCGGAGGAGGGTGGTTGGGAGTGATCATGCTGGCAAGGGAGAGCAATTGTGGACTATCAGGACAGCAGGGGAGGGAAGTGGGGGGCCATCAGGTCAGCAGGGGAGGGTAGTTGGGGGTGATCAGGCTGTCAGGAGAGCAGTTAGGCATCAATCAGGCTGGCTGGGGAGTGGTTAGGAATCAATCAGGCTGGCTGGGGAGTGGTTAGGGGGCAATCAGACAGGCAGACAAAATCGGTTAGGGACAATCAGGCAGGCAGGTGAGCAATTAGGAGCCAGTGGTCCCAAATTGTGAAAGGGATATACAACTGCCGGCAGTTGGATATCCTCCAAGGGGTCCCAGATTGGAGAGGGTGCAGGTCAGGCTGAGGGACAACCCCACCCCCATGCATGAATTTCATGCAATGGGCTACTACTACTACTAATAATAATAATCTTCCAGAAAATTTTTCCCTTCTTCACCCTCCTGCCATAAAACACTACAGCCAACTGTGCTGTTCACAGGAAGCTAGGACACTGAAAACATTATTAGGGAAGCTATATCAGCTTCTAATCCTAATAAAACTCACCTCCATTCCTGAAAACAAATAAATAAGCCCAAATTATCAAAAGATATGCAGAGAATGAGCAAATCAAAGAGCAGGAAGAAGGAACTGGACATTTAGAGCCAATGATGTCCAAACCAAACAAAATATAAGATCAATGATTTTAAAATTTTAATGTAATTAATTTAAAATAATTAATTAAGAATTAATTGATGTCTAAGTAATTACATTTACTTCATAAAAATAAATGAACATGCTACATAAAATAAATTATTGGAAAACAAAGAAACAAGCAAAAACAGTAACAAAAACCCAAATAAATTAGAAAAAAATGGTAATTTAGGGAATTCCTTGAAAATTTCTATAAAGCATAAAGCAAAAATGAAAGAAATACCCATCATCAGAAAACTAAAAATATGTGAAAAAGAGAAATGAATTATTCAATTTCATAAAATAGAGCTCTCGCAAACAGAGTAGTGTAGATGGTGAAAAAAGAGAGCTTTAAGCATATAAGAATATTTTTTTTAAATCTCAATTAATTAATTCTATTAGAAGGATAATGGGGGGTAGGAGAGCACCGAGATACTCTGGTGAAATTTCTTATTTTCTAGAATACAAAAGAAAATTTGCAAATTTTAATCATGAAATAATAAAACTGGGTTACTTACAGAATAACATAGGACTATTTATAATAGTATTAAAAGACAATTTAACATCTATTTGATGTGCTATAATTAAAAAAAAAGATATGGCAATATCAACTACTACTGAGGATATGTACTGAAAGAGACTCTCATTCATGTTGCTGGTTGGAATGCAAAATGGTACAGCTACTTTGGAAGACAGCTGGCAGATTCTTATAAAGTTAAACATAGACTTATCGTCTGATCCAGCAATCACACTCCCAAATATTTAGCCAACTAAACTGAAAACTTATGTTCCTGGAAAACCTTGTGTGTAAATGTTTATATTAATTTTACTCATAATCACCCAAACTGGAAACAACCAGCATGTACCTCACCAGGGGTACAATGGATTAAATGTTTGTGTTGCTCCCAAATTCATATGTCAAAACTCCTAACTTCCAATGTGATTAGGAGGTGGGGTGACAGTCAGACTTTGCCCAAGAAACAGAACCAAAATGTGGCTAAAACAAATTAAGATGTAAAATACTGGATACTGAAGACTTATTAGAAAAAAAAGAGACCATTGAATAGCTTATTTTTCTATTGATATTGCATTTATAATATTGTGAATATATTGACTTAGACAAAAAAATATTTTTAATAAAATTTCACCTGTTTCTTTTTTACTATTTTTAAAATGTGGCTTCTAGGGAAATCAAAGTTGCACATGTGGCTTTCCTATTCATGGAGACAGACAGTACTAACATGAGAGAGGAGGGCTGCAGTTAGAAGGGCAATTGCACCCTGGCTCAATGCCCCCAGGCTCTGTCATCTACCTTATCCTCGCTGACTCTGTGGGTTTTTGGGAAGGGAACTGCCCTGCATGGGAAGTTTTTAGCATTGTGCCTTCAATGCTCTTTAGAAAGAGTCTTATAATAAATACTTAATAAACAAATACCATTATAATTCTAGGCTGGTTCCAGTTAAAATGCAACATCTCAGCACCCCACTCCCCACTCCCCCCACCCTCCACACACACAACACACACACACACACACACACACACACACACACACACACACACACACTGAGTAGGCAATTTTATCTCAGAGCCAGTTTAGAAGAGAAGGAAACACGCAGACAGGTTAGGCAATGGTGCCCCCTAGTGGATAGAGAGAGAAGGATGCCGTCGAACAGTTCCAAGCCTGAATTGCCCCTGGGCCTGGATGGGTGCCAGCTCTCTTGGTGGTGGTTGTAGTTTGAAAGGAAACCCTGGACACTCACCGCTCCTCCTTCGGGGGTTTCTTTGGACAGAGGGGCCGCAGAGAAGATCTAGACCGGCTGTGTCTAGGGTTGGAGAGGTGATGGAAGAAGGAGGCAAGCTGAGGACGCTGTGCCTGGAAGTGGAGCTCAGGGTCCTTGGTGTCAGCCAAGGCCAGTAATAAACTGATAAACACATGATATCTGTTTAGGTATTGCTGTTAGTGATGACTAACTTCTGCACAGGGTGTTGCCTTCAATGAGGACACCGCCTGTGTGACACGGGAAGGAAAGGGGCATGGAGAGGGTCAGAGACCTGGCTAGGGTCACCGGGAATGTTGAAACAAGGGCTGGACAACCATTTGGCCCAGTTTAGCTGCCCCCTCTAGGAATTTGGTCAGATTCCTAAGTCCACAGGGCCTCTGTTTTGTGAGGACACACAGCTGGTTAGATCTCAGCAAGGAAAAGGAAGAGCAAACAGAAACTGGCATCTGACTAAGCAGGCAAATAGCCTGGGCGTCACCCTAGGTGCACCTACTAGGTCCACCGGCTCAACAGGCCTGGGAAAACTTTACCGCCCACAGCGCAGAGCCGTTTTAGGGCTAAAGATACCAAGTAAGCAGATGTGCTTTTACTCATTACTATTATTTTTTTTTATTTAAGCTTTTATTTGGGAAAGATACAACCCAATTATTTGAATAAATAAATAAGATACAACCTTATTATTTGAATACTCCAAAAATTGCATAAGAATGACCATCAGATAAACAATTTATTCTCTTAGTGGTAAAAGAAATTTTGCTAATAAAATATAAATCTTAACAAAAAGGAGGGTTGAGTTGTTCCTTCCACTTAAGAAAAAATATTTTTCAGCATCTTTTTTTTTAAGTTATTGTTGAGAGTATTACAGGTATCCCCTATTTTTCCTCCTTTGCCCAATTCCCACCCCACCCTAGGTTTTCATACTATTGTTTGTGTCCATGGATTATGCATATATGCATTTTAAATTTTTTTGGTTATTCTCTGCCTGACCCCTGTCCTCTTCCCTCTGAGACCTCTCAGTCTGTGCCCTGCTTCCATACTAGTAGAGATGCTTTGTTTTTAAAAGTTGCAATGAAGCCCTGGCCAATATGACTGAGTTGGTTGAGCATAATCCTGTACACCGAAAGGTTGAGAGTTGATTCCTGGTCAAGGCGCATGGCCAGATTTCAGGTTTGGTCCCCAGTAAGAGTGTGTAATGGAAGCAACTGATCAAAGTTTTGTTCTCTTTCTCTCTCCCTCTTCTTTTCTCTCTCTAAAATCAATTAAAAATATATTTTTCAAAAAGTTGTCATTGAGGACTCCCATGTAATAAATGATCTTAGTCAATTTAATTATTTTAGGTAACCAAGTGGTCACCTCAGTGATGGAGACCAATGCCCGGTACAACCATGGGCACAATCTAGGGACTTGGGTGGGGCTGTTAGGTACTTGCAGGACAATGTCATGTGGACTACCTCCTCCTACCCTGCAGTGTCCTAGGATCGGGGAGAAATGGGTGTGCATGGTTCTTGCACTGAAATAGAACCCATTCCTTGTACCCAAAGAACCCTTCAAGCCACAGAACCCCTGTGCCCATCCCATCCCCTGCAGCTGATTATCTCTGGAACTTCTCTTGCACAGATGCCCCTCCTGAACTGCCAGTTTCTCAAGAGTTACAGGGAACGGCGCCTGGCTCACCTGGTCCTGAGCTTAATCACCATGGGCTATGTCTGGCAGGAAGGAGAGGCACAGCCTGCAGAGGTAAGGGGTAAACTGTTTCCCGTCTGCTCTTGGGCAGGTCTGCTGCCCCTAGGACATGCTATCTGCTTGGTACCACAGTGTTTTTCTGGAAAATGGGTCCTTTCTTCTTCTTTTCTTTGGGTGTCAATTGAAAAGAGAACCCATTTAAATGAAAAAGAGCCCATTTAAATGAGAGATGTCTTCCTCCTGACTGAGAGGTTAATTTTTTTTAGAACTGGTAGCCCTTTTATTACATTTGGAATCTATTTTTTCTGTCACCCACTTCCAAGAATGTTTGAAAGCAAGTTTGAAATCTCATAAAAAAAAACCCTTACTGATAGCTCACTTCTGACAGCATTTTGTACTGCTAATACATCAATTATCTCCGTCAATTTTCACAGTCCCATAAGGTAGATAGAGCTCAGCTGTGTCCAATTTACAGACAGCTGAGGACTATAAAAGTCCAAGGTCAGATGACCTGTTTATGGAAAATCCAAGGCCAGACTCCAAATTGTCTAATTTCACGAATGTCAGCTCCTTCCTCCAGAGGCACACGTTGACATTTACCACACAACTGCTTGCTCTCTAACAATTATTGGTTTGACTCTTCATCATTCATGTAAATCTCTTCTGAATGTTTGCATAACATTTTACAGTTTCAGTTTGGAACTTGAGACATGAAATCTCCGAGCTCCACTAATTATAGTATAAAAGACGACTGCCTTTCATTTTATAGAAATGTGTCTTTTCCAGAAATCAGGGAGCTGCTCATGTCCCAGCATTCCATGGTCCAGGGAATGGCCCACACCTGTTTGGTTTGCCTGGTTAATTCTACCTCTTATCTTTCAAGTAGATGCCTGAGACTTCCTATGAGAATTAAAAAAAAAAAAAGGAGAGTGACAAAGAAAAGTATAGAGCAGCTTTAGATTTTTTAAACGTATATTTTTATTGATTTCATAGAGGAAAAGAGAGGGAGAGAGATAGAATGTAAATGATGAGATAGAATCATTGATAGGCTGCCCCCTGCTGAGGATTGAGCCTGTAACCCTGGCATTTGCCCTTGACCATGATAAAACCTTGTACTCTTCAGTCCGCAGGCCAATGCCCTATCCACTGAACCAAACCAGCTAGGGTTGCTCCATATTTTTCAAGTGTCAATATAACTCTTCCTATAAGCAGTAGCCTGAGGTGACCTCTGAAAATGGTTTGCTGTTCACTATGCCCAGAAAATCCCACAAAGTCATGCCAATCAAGAGATGCAAATCTTCATGTTGACTTTAAGAACACTTGTAAAACTTCCCAGATCATCAAGGGTATGCATATCCGAAAGCCACTAAGTATCTGTCACTTTACAAAAGCAACCTGTACCATTCCATCCTACAATGGTGGAGTTGGCAGTGTGCTCAGCCACACAGTGGGGCTACACACAGGGTCTGTGGCTAACTGCTGAATTTAAGGGTGCAGATGTAGATTCTTTGGTCATTAAGAAAATCTAGGTGACTAGAACTCCCAAGATGTAGCCAAGAACCCACGAGTTCATGAGTGATGAACCTCCATATGAGCTCTCCCTGCCACATGGGAAGGATTCTTACTGAAAAAGAACAGATTGTTCCTAAACCAGAAGAGGAGGCTGCACAGAACAAAAGTACATCCCAGAAGAAATGGAAGAGACAAAAACTTATGGCCAGGAATAATTTAGCATAAAATAAGTGTTAATAAAAGTAAAATAAATGTCAGTACATATAACTTATATGAAAGTATGTGTCTATTGTTAGAAAGTTTGATATCTAGGCCCACAACAGAATATCCCAATTAGGTTTCCCTCCCTTGCCTATTCTCCAAATCATAATACTATATCAGGGAATGGGTATAGAAGGGTGACAGGTGATGGAGTCTCCAGCTTCAAGGAGGGTCCATGTATCTCCAAACCCCATGAGCTCCCTACTCCCCAACCTCAAATCCTATCTTGCTTTTTTTTTTTATCTTCTCTGACTTTTCAGCTAAGTAGACACCTACCTCTCTTCTGCACTGTCCTCCTCATCTCCTGCCTCCTGAGGGAAGCTGACCTAAGTTTGCATTTTATAACTCTTTAAAGCTCTTTGTTGCTTCTACCTAAGAAACAATTCTATCCCAAGTTCATTTATAAATATTATAGGGGGAAAAAGGCAGAAGCAAGAATTCTAAATAGATATTTCTATCTTAAGGGTAAATAAAAATGGAAGCGGGAGCAAGGAACACGAAGGATGTTCTTTTGGATCTAGACTAGCCTTGTCCACAAATAGATCTGAGTGGCTTTCCTGGATTTGATGGTCAGAGGGTACCTCAGGTAATTCAGAGGTTGAAGTTGTTACTTGGTTTGACTTATGAAGTGACTGATGGAATCAGTGGCCACACATAAACACACATATACATGGATCGGGTTCCCTCCTGTCTGGATTGGACCTGTAGGGATTGGGGAAAAAACCAGCTACCTGGAACCCGCCCCCCATGAGGTCTCAAATTACGAGAGGGCTCAGGCCAGGCCGAGGGACCTCACCAGTGCACAAATCTGTGCACTGGGCCTCTAGTACATATATATGCTTTTAGTTTTATACATAAAAATGTGCATATATTTATAAATCTATACATATAAATAAGTAGATAAATAAATAGATTCATATAGATTTTATCCTACCGCTCATTACTTCAGCCTCAATTTACGCTTAAACACTTGGTAATGCAAGTTTATGCATAATTAATATTCAGATATTATTTTATGCTACATGTATATGTGTGCATTCCAATTTTATACTTTTCCACATAAATTTCAGATTGTACTCATAAGCAATATATTCACTACGTTGTTAACAGAAAAAACTTGAGAGTGAGGTGTGCATGTACAGATCACTCAGATAATCCCAGTTTATCCCCAAGTCATTTCTTTACCACAGGATTGCTGGACTCTTTCTAGGATGTGCGCATTGTCTGGATTTATATCTGATAGGTTCTGCCAAGAAACCTGGCCCTTCCCTTTGTGGAAGTCTCCAGGGATTTGGGGTTCCCTCCTATCCTGGTCCATGCAGATTTGGTGTTGACAAATTGGACTACAAGGAATTCTGAAAGGTAAGAAAAGGAGAGTGCTTGGACTTGAACAGATGAAAACAGAATAATGGATAGTCTTGTGACCTGCTAGGAATGTTCAGCTATTTTGTGATTAAAGGTGTTCATATTTATTGTCTGCCATATGGTTGCAAAAAAGAGATGAACTTGAATACATGTTCCAAAATCACAGGTCCCAGAAATTTCCTCTCAACCCACATTGAGTATATTGGTGCATACCACTTTTATTTGGTTGCTTCCATATCAAATTTGCAGTTCTCAACCCAGCCTTAAAGCTCCTGCATATTCAGGTTTCAATCATTCCCTAACATCTCCTCCATTCCAGTAAAGTCAGGACCAGGAATGCAGTAAATGTTCTTTATATAGAGATTACAAATGAATGGTTATGTATGAATTGAGAGTAGGTACTCTAGATATGTGAGATTGAAAATTTGATTGCCCAGCCAGTGTGGCTCAGAGGTTGAGCATACCTATGAACCAAGAGGTCATGGTTTGATTCCTGGTCAGGGTATATGCCTGGGTTGAGGGCTTTATCAACAGGAGGCAGCCGATCAATGATCCTCTCTCATGTTCTAACTCTATATATCTCTCCCTTACTCTATGAAATCAATAAAAACATACTTCTTTGATTAATAGTTCTATCTATCTCCACTAACTAGCATCATTCTTTCAACAGTTTAGGTTGAAAATATTGTCATTTATCTAAAGAAAAGTAGAAGGAGTTTTAAAAACAAGAAATTTCAATAAATAGAATAGGTTGGAATTAATCTTTCTTCTAATTAATTTTCTTTCAATGTGCATAAATCCATGCACTGGGACATTAGTAGCTTAATTTAAAAATGTAGTTTTTAAGACTAATTTATGTGTGCCACCTCATTGACCTCTTCTAGTCTGCTCCTAGCCCCTACCCTAAGTCTTCACCACATTATTGTCTGTTTCCATGGTTATTTATATAAGTTTCCCTTTGAATTTGAGTCTCTGATTCAAAGAGAAAGAGAGGAGTGGGGAAAGTTAAAGGGGAAAAAATGGCTAGACCAGAATGTCTAGCCATAGCCTATGCAAATGTGTGAGCATGCCTGTATACATGTGACCCTAGAAGGATGTCTGTTTACAAACTGATTTATTCTTTTATCTTCTTTTGTTGTTTGTGATTGTCCATAACTGAAATTTTACGAGGCCCCTGGACATCAGGTAAGTTCTTCAAAATCTTTCAAACACTTGAGAATTCATGCTAACTTAAAAAGATTACAGTAAATGGGGGAAATAAGGACACATACATAACACTGTAATCAATAAAGAAACTAAAATTAAAAAAATAAAAGATTATGGAAAAACAAGAAAAAAAGCATATCAAATTGTATGTATAGTATACAAGCTATATACCAATGCATGCAAAAATAAGGCTAAAAGGAAAAGGGCCAGAATTTATCAATGGTTACCTCTTATATGTAGGGGTTTGGGGATTAATTTTTTTAACTGGATTTTTCCAGTCCATACATAATAAAGCAAGTAAAGTGCAATGCAAGGAAAAAAACTTTACAAATCCTACATAATAAAGAGGTAATATCCAAATTAACCCTCACAAGATGGCTGCCTACAACCAGGCTGCAGGGGGATTAGTGAAGGAAAATCAAACAACTGAACAGCAGAGTGCATGGGGTGATCAGGTGGGTCGGGGGCTGTGAGGGATGACCAGGCCAGCTGGTGTGGGGGTGGGAGGAGTTGGAGACAATCAGTCCAGCAGAGGGGCATCTGGAGCTACCAGGCCAGGGGGGGGGGGCAGTTAGGGATGACCAGGAAGGCAGCGGGGGGGAGTTAGGGGTGACCAGGCTGGCAGGGGGGGCAGTTAGGGGCAACCAGGCAAGCAGGCAGGTGAGCAATTAGGAGCCAGTGGTCCATGATTGTGAGAGGGATGTCTGACTGCCAGTTTAGGCCCAGGGATCCAGACATCCCCTGAGGGGTCCTGGATTGAAGAGGATGCAGGCTGGACTGAGGGGACCTTCCCACCCCTCTGTGCACAAATTTTGTGCACCAGGCCCTGAGGTCTTTAATGATCTGGAAAAGATCTATCATTTCACCATAACTTTTATGGAGGGCAAATTACAGGCAGTAGTTGCCACAGCTACAGAAGAATTCCTTTGAAATATTATATTACCTGGACTACAACTCTTGAGGCAGACTGGCCCAGACATCCTTAGGCTATTCTCTCTCTCGAGAGCAGAATCAGCCTCTAACTTGATTGACATTGCCTCTCCCATCACCAAACCTCAGTTCAATAAAGGGGTCTGGTATAAAAGTTGTAGCTAGGAAATTCAGGGATGGAGGGGTGAAGACACCTTTCCTCACACTAATGTAACTGTTGGAACAATGGTACCCTTGACTGTTTTATTTTGTGTTTGTTTTCCTTTCTTCTCATGCTTAAACTATTAGAAGCAGGAGTGATTTGTGGAGTAAAGTTTTTAAGTTTTGTAGATTGGTTCTATAGCTGGGATATTTGAATCCATATGGTCACAGGTCATTTAAAAGTGATTCCTCTGTACAGTGTTCTGGCTCTCACCCTATCATTCAAAGCAACACAAAAATTATTGACTAGAAAGAACTCTAGCCTGAGTTATGAAACTATTCCCCACCTGGTCTTGTAACTAACCAGCAATGTGACCTTGAGCAAGGTGTTGGCCTCTTTGGGCCATATCTATAAAAAACAACAATAACATCAAAAACAAGGAGCAAGGGATTAGCTGTTGCCTGTGGTCACTGTAGCTGTAAGACTCTGCTCCTGATGGGCATGGTGTGATGGGCCATAGATTGGTCTTGAGAAGATTCAGAATGACCTGCCCACTTAGGTTTCAGCTGTTCCATTGGGGGGATAGTCTGGGACCATCAGGGCCATGCTGGACTCTGAGAGTCCTCAGAGCAGGTGAACTTGGACTTGAGTAGATCTGTTCTCTTCCCTTCCTGGATGTTGCTGAAGGGAGATGCTCATCCTTGGGGCTTCCCTGTAGAGAGAAGTGTCCACCGATTCTGCCCTGTGCTTACCATTGTCTAACTCTGAGGGGACCTGTGGGCTGTGCACACTCACGCTATCCACGTCTCTTTAACCATACGGTCATCTCCTTCCCAAGGAACTTGGACACCATTTTCTCATTGCCTGGGGGAGAAAGCCTGCGTGGTTTTATACTCGTGACTGTTTTGGTAGAGAAAGCAGCAGTACCTGGGATTAAGGTATCTTTCCACTCACAGCACTTTATTTTTGTTTGTTTGTTTGTTTTCTCAATGAGAAATCAGACTGAGCTCTACTTCCATGAATTAATCATTATAGATGAGCATAGGCCCTGACCTGCTGATTTATATCTGAGGAAAGAGGTCATGTTCTAGCTAGCCCATATAGATACACACTTCTCCCAAACCCTGTAAAACATGGAATTGACCATTTGTCCATTCAACAACAAGCATTGTTCTAGACAATGAAATATTGGGGGAACAAGACTGACATTGTTCTGGTCTGCAACGAAGCTCCTGATATGGTGGAGAAAATGGGTTGATGTATAAGGTAATAAGAAAAAAATGCAGTGTTTTATAAAAAGAAATTTAAAACTTAATTCAGACCTGAAGGGTCAGGCAAAACTTCCCAGGGGAAATGACAACTAAAGATAAAACCTGAGTGATATATAGGAATTAAGCAGAGAGAGAGAGAGTGATGGACATAAAGGCAAACAGACACACAGACATATTTTTGGCAGTGAGAATAGCTGTGCAAAGGCTCAGAGGAAAAGAACCATCACTGAGATGGCCTAGCCTTCAGAGTTCAGGCAGCTTACAGAAAGGTCAAGTTCAGTAAGACAAATGACAGTGGAGCCCAGCTGGTGTGACTCAGTGGTTGAGCATAGACCCATGAACCAGGAGGCCACTGGTGTGATTCACATTAGGGTCACATGCCTTGGTTGTGAACTGGATCCCCATTACGAAGCCTATAAGAAGCAGCCAACCAATGTTTCTATCCCTCACCCTTCCTCTGTCTCTAAAATCAATAAAAATAAAAATAAATAATAATAAAAAGACAGTCCAGCTGGCGTGGCTCAGTGTTCGAGCATTGACCTGTGAACCAGTAGGTCACAGTTTAATTCCTGGTCAGGGCACATGCCAGAGTTGCAGACTCAATCCCCATTGGGGGGCATGCAGGAGGCAGCCAATCAATGATTCTCTCTCATCATCCATGGTTCTATCTCTCTTTCCCTCTCCCTCTCTCTCTAAAATATAAATATAAAGACAGTGGAGCAGCAGGTGATCAGCTAGAGAATCCATGCTGTGCCTGAAGATTATTAGTTAGGTTTATATCTTTCCTTACCACCTTCCCTGGTGAGCATATTTTAAGTCTTTACTGTGTCACCAATCCTGGTGTTAAGTATTACAACATTCTCCAAAGTGAAACTATATGGTTACTTTACTTCTCATCAGTATGTTTAGTCCATTGGAAGGCACAAAATGAAATATTGGTTTTTCAAATACAGCTCAGATAAGGTAGAGACTGCTAGGAAGGCTTCATGATGGAGGGGCCTCTGGAGCTGGGGTCTCTGTGGGCTAAGCTGCCTGATTTTATGAAAACAGAGCTCAGGGGCAAGGGTCTCCTAATTCAAGATACAGACATAGACATTGTTTTAATGTGTGATAAAGACAGAAGAAGGAAGGAGAAAAGGGATAACATTATAGCAAGTAGCAATCAGTGGAAAGGTCTAGAAAAAATATGTCCAAGGGTCTATCTGGGAGATGCTCAGAGAGGTTATCCTCTCAGGCAGACCTGACAGCAAACTGAATTTAAGGGAGCACTGGCAAACAGTCCAGCATCAGAAGGGGCCCTTCCTGATTTCCATAGCTCCGATGCTCTGCTCACCTCTCCACCTCAGTAAGTGAATGCTAACAGACTGAGTGAATGACCCTTCTCCCCAGGCACTTGTTGAAGCAGTGAATGCCATGCTGCAGCCCAGCCAGGACTCCCTGCTGCCAGCCCTGCAGCGGCTGCGACTCTCCATTCAGGACATCACCAGAACCTTAGGACAAATGCATGGTATGGGGCTGCTGTAGGCGAAGGGTTCTGCTGGGGGCAGGGCTGGGAAATATCCACTAGGTGGCGCTAGTGTATTAGCTTTGTATTATGGTAACTGCTGTTTTAACTATTGCAGAAGGACCTTTGTTTGCATAGATGTTTTGTGGTTTTGTCTTTTTTAAGTATTCTCTTGTGGTTAGGGTAATTTGCTCCCTTAGGTAGCCGTATATTTCTTTGTATGTTGAAATCTTGCATGAAGTTTGGGAGGAGGGGATGAGGCAAAAAAAATCAACAAAGGTTGTGTATATTCCATCCAGCAATGCCAGGATACTGCAGTGTTGTCCTTATGCTTGCTTCTGCACCTTTTAGCCTTTTTTTCCTCCAGTGGGAACTGGGATGATTGATTGCTTTAGGCTCCTCTTCTGTGGTTAGTGCAGAGATGAGGTTTCATAGGTGTAGCCAAATCAGTGGCTCACCAGTCCTGTGGTTAGTTACATTTTACTTAGGTGTCTACATTCAATTTCCAATGTCAAGACAGCTCTTCAACTTCCTCTATCAGAAGAACCTCGAAAGTGTATAGTGTGTGTGTGTGTGTGTGTGTGTGTGTGTGTGTGTGTTCTTTAAGAAAAATTGGTATATAACATCCTATGTTTCAGGTGTATAACATCACAATTTCACATCTGTAAATACTACAAAGTGATCTGCACCAAAAGTCTAGTTAATATATATCAGCAATTCCCTTCACCCAGTTCTCCCAAGCCTCAACCTCTGTTAACCACCAGTCTGTTCTCTATCTATGGGTTTGTTTGGTTTTGTTTGTACATTTGTTTTGTTTTGTTTGGATTCCAATATGTATGAAATCATATGGTATTTGTCTTTCCTCATCTGATTTATTCACTTAGCATAACACCCTCATATTATTGCAAATGGCAAGATTTCATTCATTTTTATGTTGAGTACTGTATATACTAGAGGCCTAGTGCATGAAAATTCATGCAACGGGGGGGGGGGTGGTGAGAGTGGGAGGCAGTCCCTCAGCTGGCCTGCCCCTCTCACAGTTCGGGAGCCCTCAGGGGTGGGAGGTGACCCAGAGATCAGGAGAAGGTGATGCACTATCATACCTCTGCTGCTGCCACTGTCAGCAAGGCAAGCCTTAGCTGGCCCTTGTTACCTAAGCCTCGGGCAGTCTTGGGTAGCTGAGGGGCCTGAGGGACTGGGGGACTCTGGAGGCAAGTGAGTGGCAAGGTCAGGCCTGCCTGGCGGTGGGCCCAACCTTATTGCGTGCCTGCTGCCCAGGGCTGAGGGGACTGGGCGCCACCATCTTGTGGCTGAGAGCGCTGCCATATTTGAGGGCATGGCAGTTAATTAGCATCTTCCCTCTTTATTAGATAGGATGCTGCCATGAACATACTAGTGCATATATCTTTTCAAATCAGTAATTTTATTTTTTATATGAATACCTAGAAGTAGAATAGCTGGATCACATGGCAGTTCTATTCTTAAATGTTTGAGGAACCTCCACACTGTTTCCACAATGGCTGCACCAATTTACATTCCTTCCATCAGAGTTCCCTTTTCTACACATCCTTTCTAACAACTTGTTTCTTATATTTTTTAAATGAACTGTGCCAACAGGTGTAAGGTGATAACTCATCATGTTTTAATTCATATTCCTCTAATAAATAGTGATATTGACATCTTTTCCTGTGCCTGTTGGCCTTATGTATATCTTCTTTGTAAAATATTTATTTAGGTCCTCTGCCCTTTTTAAAATGGGATATTTGCTTTTTGTTGTTGAGTTGTCAGAGTTCTTCATATATTTTGAATACTAACTCCTTAAGAGAAACATAATTTGTAAATATCTTTTCTCATTCAGTAGGTTGCCTTTTTGTTTTGATGCTGATTTCCTTTGCTGTGCAGAAGCTTTTTAGTTTGACGCAGTCCTATTTCTTAATTGTTGCTTTTGTTTCCCTTGCCTTTGAATTCAGACTAAAATATAGCTAAGACCTATGTCAGGGACCTCCTGCCTTTGTTTTCTTCTATGAATTTTATAGTTTCAGCTGTTGAGTTAATTTTTGAGTATGGTATAAGATAGTGGTCTAATTTCATTCTTTTCTGTGTGGCTCTCCAGTTTTCCAACACCATTTATTGAAGAGATTGTCTTTTCTCCATGGTATGTTCTTGATTCCTTTGCCCTATATTAATTGTCCATATATGTGTGGACAGCTAGACTTATTTCTGGGCTCTCAATTCTGTTCTATTGATCTGTGTATCTTTTTATGCCAATACCATGTTTTTTGTTTGTTTGTTTTTATATATTTTTATTGATTTCAGAGAGGAAGGGAGAGGGAGAGAGAGATAGAAACATAGATGAGGAGAGAGAATCACTGATCTGGTGCCTCCTTGCATGCCCCACACTGGGGTTCAAGCCTGCAACTAGGCAATTGCCCTGCCCCAGGGGAATCAAACCATAACCTCCTGTTCATAGGTAGATGCTCAACCACTGAGCCATGACAGCTAGGCCTTGCTGTTTTGATTACTATAGATTTGTGATATAGTTTGAAATCAGGGAGCACGATCCTTCCTACTTTGTTCTGCTTTCTTCTCAAAGGCTCACTCTTTACTTCCTCATTATGCAGACAGGGAAGTGGCCACAGGTGGGTGTGTGGCATGTGGGTAAGGCACCTTGAACACTAAGAGTGCTAAGAGGCAGTTGGGGGATCTGCAGGTACAGTATTCCCATCAGCTCCTGGGAGGGTGTCTTGTCAGAGTCTGTGAAATGGACAGTAAGATCTGCATCCCTTTATTCCCCTCCAAGAGCCCTATCTGGCACTCTCAGAGCTGCTTCTCATCTCCCCATCCACCCAGTTTCTCAGCCCTGAAGCTCACCTTAGTATTCTGGATATGGTGAGAAAGGAATGGGTCTCTGAATGCATTCCAGGCATCTGGGGAAGCTGGGAACTCACATGCTCTCACTTTTCCTTGCAGGACAAATCACAGGCCAATAAGCACTCTGCTGGTCCTGAGCTATATCACTTTGTGGGGCAGGTGATGTAGATAAAATGAAATGCTCTTCTTACTCCCTTTAGTGCATTCATTATCCTCAAATTATTATTATTATTTACTGTAGTGACCCCACTGGGGTTTTGCTGGCCTCCTGGACTTCCACAAATGCTCTCTTGTCCATGGGTGACTGTCTAAATCAGCATTCATTGGCAAAAGACAGTAGAAACTCTTATTCCATTATGATAATGATGTCACTCCTTTGAATATTAACCTTAAATCTTGGTAAACACTATTATTCATTGTAATAATTATGTCGAGATTATTTGGGTTTTCTATAGAGAAGTCATTTGAGAATAATGTTCTCTTTTTTCTTCATTTACAATACTTAATAACTTTTATTTCTGCTTAATTTTGTTTCTCATTCTTCTTGCTAGGACTCCCAATAGAATATTGAATGGAAATGCTGATCCTTGTTTTGTTTCACATTTTAAAATACTTATATTTTTATATTTTAACATTAAGTATAATGTATACTAGAGACTTTTTATAGATTCCTTTTATCGATTCAAGGATGAGTACTACTATTTCTAATTAGCTAAATCATTTTACTTTTTTATTTTTTTTTTACCATGAATAGATTTTTTCACGCATATTGAAATGTTTTACATCAAAATCATTTCACATCTATTGAAATAATCATTTGACTTTTCCTTATTAAATATAGTAAGTTGGGTGAAAAATTTTTACCAGTCATTACTGATTTAGAAAAATGTGTACCTAATATTTAGCATTTGGGAGGAGGGAGCAAAGAGCACCAAATGGGTAAAACATAGAAATATCACCCAGAAAAAAAAGTCCAGTAGAGAATTGTCATAGAAGAATGAGAGGCTGTAACACCATTCAGGATCCCTGGGAAACCCTGAGGCTGAAGGAAGACATTAGTTACCTGAGTCATGGGGCTTCAGAAAAAAACAAGAGATGGAGGACCATAGAGTAGGTGTGATGGTAGCAAAGGAAAAACTGATGGTATAGAGATGTCACTATTAGGTATTATAAAAAGAGATGTGTGTTTTCCCCTCTTAGAAACAAAGAGAGATAGGCAGGAATATGCATAAGGCAGCATGCTTAGTCACAGAGGGGCCCCCATTAGATGAAGAATGAGAACAACCTTCAAATGCTGATTAAAAGAAATTTGTCACAAATGTGAAAACTTGCTTCCTCATATATAATTTTATTATCTAGAGAAATCAATTACCCATAAGCATTGGCTTAGATTCAAAGTAGCTGCACAGCTTAATGAATGCAGCTAAATGGGGAGCTAAATGAATCTGTGTTTGGCCTGGTGTGGCAATCCCCAGCCAGACAAGGGACTCTCCACTCCTCTGTCCTTTGTTGGCTATACAGAACTCCACTTGAGCAGAGATATGGCTTTAGTTTTCCTCTCTTGTGAAAGCCTTGAGAGAGGTGATTCTTTCTCTCGGCCTTCTCTCTTTCCTCTAGTCCATACTCTCTTAAGCATCATGTCTGTTTAAATTATTAATTTTTAAAAAGATGGCCTTGATCTCTCTTTTTGTTGTGGTTAAGTAGAGAAAGGGGAAGTGCCACAAATAGAAAAGGGCAGCATTTGGAATAGTTTAAAAGTTCTGCAAGCGCCAATGAGGACAATTACAGAAGAGAACATTCCATCCATCTCTTGCTTGTAGTTTTCATTCCAGGTTTCCATGTAGATCAGATAGAGAAGCAGCCCCAGGAGCTCAGCAGGGCCCATGCACATGTAACCAATTGCTCTTTTCGCCTGTAGTAAAGTTCACATTTTGATTGCTCCTCCAGATTATGTAGATCCAGACATATTTTATGCAGTCATCCGGATATTTCTCTCTGGGTAAGTATAGTTCAACTGTTTTCCTGCAGAAGATCTCTGTAGCATTTTCCAAATTTATGAGGGTGGAAACTGACATAAGCTTCCTCGAGTAAGAAACACCAAATAACCATTGTTAGCAAAGTAGTCACCTACATCCACTCTTGGATAAAAGAAGAGGGGTAACACCTGCATGACAAATGGCATTAAACGTCAAATATTTAAATTTAGGCTCTCATATTAGATTCATGTGTATGTACTTTCTTAGAACCCCACTTTGATGACAGAAAGGGGAAAAAAAGCCCAATATGCCACACACAAAGCTCAATCATTTATATTTATTCCCTCCTCTTGTTATTAAAACAGATGGAGGTATAAACAGTAACCAGAAAGCTTTCTTACAACATTCCTAAGATGGCTACACCAAGCCATTTTCTCATATTCCTTTGAACTCTTTTTTTGGTCACATGACCTATAATCTCTCCAAAAATAGATCTCTACTCTTAGATGCCATTCGTTTTTTAAATACACTAGTCATACATGGCCATATTTTAATGAGATTGTTTTCCTGTTCACTTTAAGAAGTTGAATTTGTTTGGGTGTACGTGTTTTTAATGGTGAAAAGTGAAAGGTGGCAGTAGTGGGTGGATGTGGTAAAAAATGTGAAGTCAATATCACCTAATATGCCATGTGTATAACTAAGAGATACCTGAAGTGTTATTGATAGAATCTGAAGCTGTGCTTGGATAGAACAAGAAACATGCCAAATACCCCAAATCAATACATTTATTGATTTAGTGATATCATGCATTGATGCAAGAGCAGAGTGACAACATGTACTAAGTATTTTCTATAGATTGGGTAGAAATGTGAGAAAGTGACCTCCCCTCTCTAAGGGAGGGTGGTCTGGGTGGGAATTTCTCATTTATTCTCACTGTAGAGAATCAAAGCAGGAAGGCTTCTACAGAATAACTTGAGAGTAATAAATACTTGGTTTATAAGGGGAAATAGGGAGTGACAGATATGGAATTGGGGCTATTTCTCTAAATGCTCTCCAGAGAAAGTATCATATAGAATTCTTCTCACTCTCTGTTTGTTTTTCATGTAATCAGGGTCAAGAAAAGATCGGATGGTGGAAAAAAGATTCTAGCAACAAATATTAGGCAATACATGTAGATATTCTTTGGTAGGATTAGACCAAAGAAAAAAAGGTTCATTTAAAGATGTTTTAAAATAGGCTGGGATTTAGGAAGCACCTATTTCTGAAAAATCTGTTTATACTTTACTTGGTTCTCTAAGTTTGTATCTATTTTCCTTTTAAATAACAAATTACCACATATTTAGCAACTTGAAAGTACAAACATTAATCACCTCATATTTTTATAGGCCAGAAGTCAGGGTGAGCTCAACTTGATTCTCTGCTTAGGGTCTCAAAAGGCCAAGTCAGGGTATCTGCTGGGCTGAGTTCTTATCTTGAGAATCTGGGGAATAATCCACTCACTCATGTTTTAGGTAGAATCTAATTCTTTGTGGGTTTGAAACTGAGGCCTGTGTTCCCTTGCTGACTGTCAGAGAGAATCTGCTCTCAGCTTCCAGAGGCCTCCTGCATTCTTTGTCACATGGTCTCCTCTGTCTCAGTAATGACACTTCTTCCCCTAGTACCTCAGATCTCTCTGACTTCTTCTTTTTTGTCACTAGCCAGAGAAAACTCCCTGCTTTTAAAACTTATTGATTGGATTCAGCTCACCTATATAATCTAGAATGATTCCCTATATTAAGATCAACTGATTAGTACCCTTAATTACATCTGCAACGTCCCTTTGTAATATAATATATCATATCTATAGGCTTGAATCTCTTAATATTAACAGTTCTGGGAATTACAATGGGAATCTTGGGGCGATATTTTTTTGACTACTACCTATCATGATTAAATAGGCACCAGAAGGTGACTTTGTTTTCATTAAATAATTTTTGGGTCAATGATGCATTTTATCAGTGTCGCACCTCTGTTTCTCACCCTCAAAAAATATTTCCCATATAGCTAAACTAAGTGGCTAGTACCAAATCCTAAGTACATTGATAAATGCAGATGTCCAAGAACATCTGGATTTTTGATAATTCCCAATAGGGTTGTCCTGAAAAATCTAATTCTGCTCCTGTGTTCTTGATTTGTCCTATGTTTGATTTATTATTTTTTGTTGACTTTTTAAAGCATTTTTATTTAGGAGAGTTGAAAGATTTCATTTGTAGATGAAATATTTTATCTTTATTTCCCACTCATATTAAATTTCTCAGGAGGTTAATAGTCTCTGTGGAAAAATAATGTCATTTTCTTTTCCTTTTAAATGTTTGCTTCTATTGGGTTTCCTAGAAATATGCTACAAGAAGACTAAAAATAATCTTGCCTACAGAGATTTGAAAGAAAAATAATTCCTTTCCTTCACAAATAGCAGTTTGGGCCTGAGAATGTATGGGAGCAAGCCATGGGTTCTTCACAAGAACTCAATTTCCCTTCCTCAGACAACTGTCATCATAGACAGAGAATATGTGGGTTTTACTAGTAAAAGTAGATGCCTTTCTCTTACTTTTCTGACTTTCACACTGGTATTTTCTCTGCTGGTATTCTATGGGACTCCAGCGTATCTTCTTCAGGTTAGGGCACTAAAAGGAGATTGAAGTCTTCACCATTTGAGCATTTGATGGCTCTTTTAGGCCTGCCAAGTCTTTTTAAGAAATATAATTAGGTCTACATGTTCTAGATATAATACATAATTATAGATGCTATATGTTTTATTCACTCATTCATCTTCCAGGCACAGTTCTAGGTGTTAGCAATGCAGCAATAAAACAAAACAGCAACTTCACTTTTGTGGAGCTTATATACATTTTAATGATGGGAGTCAGATGAAGAGATAAATATAATAACATCAAATATCATACAAGATACATTGCAACAATAAGCGATATTAGAAAATGTGAAGTAACATACAGGTCATCATGGATTGTGATGGCCAAAGTTTGTTTGTTTGTTTATTGTGATCTTGGAATGCCACACTTCTAAGTGATATTTAAGCAGATACCTGAATGAAGTAAGGAATAGACCACCTAGATACTTGTTGCAAGCAAAAGGAAAAGAAATGACAGTGACGCTGAAGCGAGAGCATGTTTGTCATGGAGGAGTAGCTGCAAGGAAGCCAGCAGTGCTTGAATGGAGTAAACATCGGGAAACATGAGAATGATACACATGCTGGTAGAAGACCAGGCCTTGCAGGGACCTGTTGGCTTCTTCTCTGAGTGAGATTGGCAACAGTTTGGGAGGACCGACATGATCTATCTTAAGTTTCAAATCATCACTCTATCTTCTAAGTGGAAAATAGATGATTTCAACTCAGAGATGGAAGCCAGGAAAGTATTTAAGGAGCTGTTACTACAATTCAGGGTAGTAGCTTTCACTAGGGCGGCAACAGCAGAGGCATTGAGAATGGCCAGGTCTGGATACAGATTGAAGGTAAAATTAACAGGATCTGCTGATGGGTGCACGTGGAATGGAAAAGAAAGTGTTCAATCCAAGACGATTCTATGGTTTTGTCCAACTCTGCTGAAAAGATGTAACTACCAGTTTTTCTGTTGGGGAAGACTGTAGGCAGGGCAAGTTTGGCAAAAGGGTGGGGAATCGGGAGGCCAGTGTAGAACATGCTCATTCCTGTGCAGATGTCTAGCAGGCATTCAGATAGTATATGAGTCTGGAACATGGGGGAGAGAGGTTCAGGTGCAGCTGCAGATTTGTAAACACCGAGAATAGGTTTTTAAACCTATGAGATTAGGTAAGATCCCTTGGGAAGGGCGAGTAGTGAGAAGCCCAAGGACTGAGCCCTGAGAGAGACTAACACTTGGAAGTTGTCATAACGGAAAGGAATAAGTGAAGGAGACCCAAATGCCTCTGCAAGATCATCAACAGGAATGCAAAGGAAACCTGAACAGGCTGGTCATTGTATTTGGTCCACTTACTGCAGAGTATCAGGCACCTTCCATATTTCTGCCACAGAGAATGTTGGTTAGAAATTTTATCCGACCAGTGTTCTGAACTCTGACAAGTCATGAAACCTCTCTGAAACCCATTCCTTTCTCCCAGCAGCTTTAGGAAGAAGGTACAATTTAGGAGCAGGGACACTCAGAGAGTTGGTACAAAGACACAGAATAAAGAAAGGGAGAACAGGGATCCCACTCATTCTGAACAACATTCTAAAATGGCTGATATCTATCGAATGCTTAATAATGTATTTCAGGCACTGTGCAAGTATTATTTTAATTCGTTTTCACAAAAACCCCATAAGGTGGGTACTGGGGGTATGTGGAGGAGGAAGTGGAGGCTCAGAGAGGATTGAACTAAGCCAAGGCTCACGGTTAAGACACATCACAGCTGAGATTAAACTCTCTATCTGCCTGAAACAGGGCCCTCTTTCCCAACAGGCACCACATGTTACAGTTTTACACCCAGAAGCCTTTCTTTGCCTTTCCTGTTTGTCTCCCCGACTGCTCTCTGTGTTCCATTCCTTTCGAGAGTAACAGCACCCCACCTGCAAAGGCCACTCTGATACTCCTCCAGTGAAAACCAGAGTACAGGCAACCAAAAACAGCCCCAAAAGAAAACAATCCAGCTCCTCGTAGCATTTCCTGCCTCAGAGAAATATGTAAAAAGGTCATGAACAGCAAGCTGAGCGCACGTCTATGGCTTTCGTGCGTATGAGATGTGTTTCCCTTCTCTGAAGCACAATGACTTTTAGAATTACGGGAAGAAGGCGAGACATCACGTAAGCCTGTTATTTAAACTGTTAACAACTGGGAGTAGTTTGTTCCCGGTAAGAAGAGGAAAAGATTCTGTTTCTTAGGAAAAAGCAGAAATCCGCATGTGCAGGTTCTGAGAACGTGAACATAGAAAATTACAAGTTTGGGATTTAAGTTCTGGTTCTCCTGTTCCCTAGCAATGTGACCCTGGAGAACTAACTGCTTAGAGTCTATTTCTTTATCTGAAAAGTGGGCTTAAAAATAGCTGCCTTGCCGAAACCGGTTTGGCTCAGTGGATAGAGCTTCGGCCTGGGGACTGAAAGGTCCCAGGTTCGATTCCGGTCAAGGGCATGTACATTGGTTGCGGGCACATCCCCAGTAGGGGGCGTGCAGGAGGAGGCAGCTGATTGATGTCTCTATCATCGATGCTTCTGGCTTTCTATCTCTTTCCCTTCCTTTCTGTGAAAAATCAATAAAAATATTTTTAAAAAATAGCTGCCTTGATCTATTCACAAGTGGTCAAACAAAAAAAAATGAATGTGAAGGTGCTTTATAAACTGTAAAGCATTGTAAGTACAAATATATGTGTTTTTGGTGCTCTTGTTTTTGTTTCATTATGCAGCCACCCACTTACACTCTATAACTAAGACTTTGTAAAAAAAAAAAAAAAGCAGACGGAAATGAGTATAATAGTTGAGGTAGGAAGAGGGGTATCCAGAGACAAAAAGATAAATGGAATTAGGGAGACTGAAGGGAAGAAAGGAGAGAAGAGAGGAAAAGAGAGGGGAGAAAACCCCATTTAGTCTGAGCATGACTAAGAGCCTCTCTTCCAGTCCTCTCACATCGTCACTTCTGACACTCTGCAGGCTTGTACTGTGTTCTTTAAGTCCTACCCTTAATATACATACATATCATCAACAGAGCATTTGATAAAGGCATTCCCATAAAGTTCAGATAGCATTTATTTTTATTTTTACTTTTTTAAAACATTTTTAACTATTTTTTCTTAATATATTACATGAATACATCTTCTTCCCATTGCCCCATAACCCTACTCCCATGTATGCCCTAACCCCCCAGTGTCTTGCATCCCTTGGCTATGTTTTATGCATGCATACAAGTCCTTCGGTTGATCTCTTATCTATCCCCACCTCTCCCTAATCTTCCCACTGTAATTTGACATTCTGTTTGATGCTTTACTGCCTCTGTATCTATCCTTTTGTTCATCAGTTTATAATGTTCTTTATTATCCACAAATGAGTGAGATCATGTGGTGTTTCTCCTTCATTGACTAGCTTATTTCACTTAGCATAAGGCTCTCCAGTTCCATCCAGGTTGCTGCAAATGGTAAGAATTCCTTCTTTTTTATGGCAGCATAGAATTCCATTATGTAGATGTACCATAGTTTTCAGATCCTCTCATCTGCTGACAGGCACATAGGTTGTTTCCAAATTGTGGCTATTGTAAATTGTGCTGCTAATGAACATAGGAGTGCATAAATCCTTTCTGATTGGTGTTTGTAATTTCTTAGGATATATTCCTAAGAGTGGGATTGCTGGGTCAAATGGGAGTTCCATTTTTAGTTTTTTGAGGAAACTCCATACTGTCCTCCACAGTGGCTGCACCAGTCTGCATTCCCACCAACAGTGCACAAGGGTTCCTTTTTCTCTACATCCTCGCCAACACATGTCACTTGTTGATTTGTTGATGATAGCCATTCTGACAGGTGTGAGATGCTATTGCATTGTCGTTTTGATTTGCATCTCTCGGATAATTGGTGACTTTGAGCATGTTTTCATGTATCTTTTGGCCTTCCTTCTTCCTTCTCCTATACAGTGGACTTTCTTGTTGTTTTGTAGCACTTAGAACTGATAGTTTAATGTGATAACTATTATAACTGTTTCAGGAAGGGGAAAGATGTGTGTGTGTGTGTGTGTGTGCATGTGTGTGTGTGCGTGTGTGTGTGTGTGTGTGTGTGTGTGTGCATGTGTTTTCAAATCTTTACTGATGAAACTATCAAGTCATCAAGGCTATTTTATTAGGAAAAGTGAAGATTGTTCTGGAGCCCCTACTTTTTTCCTATTGATAAGCACTGATGTCATCTTTATGATTGGATGAGAGATTCTTCTCTATTCTTTTTTAAAAATAATTATATATTGATTTCAGAGAGGAAGGGATAGGGAGAGAAAGATACAAACATCAATGATGAGAGAGAATCATTGATTGGTTGCCTCCTGCATACCCCACACTAGACATCAAGCCTGCAACCTAAGCATGTGCTCTGACTGGAAATCGGACTGGGATCTGATTTATAGGTCAACGTTCAACCACTGAGCCACACGAGTTGGGCATTTTCTATTCTTTACTTCTCCCTTTAAATGAGGGAGGAGAAGGGCTGCATTCTATGTCCTGTTATGAAACTGGGGTCAAGATGATGCTTAAGTAAACATCCTCCAAAGATATCCAGTCTTTTGCCCTAAAATTGCCATTTAAAGCATGTTTGCTTTATTGCTCACTGTCTGGTTCTATATCAGAAAAATATACCCTTAACTCCAAGCACCTACTTCTTTATGACTTTTACTCTTGCTTAGATGGAAAGATAACCCAGCAATGCCTGTGGGATTGATATATGAAGGAGTCTCTACAGAGCCCCTGAAATACTCTGGAGGGAGTGCAGCTCAGAGCACAGTGCTTCATGCCTTTGATGAGTTCTTGGGCATTCGCCATAACAAGGAAAGTGGTAAGCCAGATATTTTTCTTTGTCTTTTCTTTTATTTTTTTCTTTCTTAACAGGGAGAAGAACAGAGGTGTTTTTACAAATTGATAAAACCAAGTGTAATTTAAAATGTCACAAAGTCTATACTTTTCCAAATTAACTGGGAACTCTGTGCCTACCACATGTTATTGTGTCAAGTCAATTAATATCAGGTCTCAGCAGGAAATTTAGTTTCATTTCAAAATCTCAAAAAAATTGCTCTATTTCCAGCTGTTCACTGCAGTTTTGTTTGAATCTTTAGGCAATGGCTTCCTTGCTCTAAAATGAAGGAGGGTTCTGGATTTTGGAGGCTCTGACATTTTGTTGATAAGTCTGAGTGTTGCCCATGATGGTTCTCAGCTCCTCTATGAAAGCCCTTCCAGTGAAAATGGTGCAACCTCAAGCCAATTTTATTTAGACCAGAAGAGAGAAGAGCCAATCATTTTAGAAATTTGAAATTGCTCATTTCCTTACCTGTCAGTCTTGAGCCAAATATTTAATAGCTGCCAAAACCACTTCATAGTATAGAGTTTTCAAGTTGAATTAGAAAAACAAAGACTAGAATTTGGTGTTAGAGGGTCCAGTCTCATCTGCAGAAGTCAGTTCTCTAGAACTATAACTTTGCATGGATTTTGACTTGGTGATGTTAGTAGCTATCCTACCATGTATAATATTAAACACAGAATGGGTTTCCTATAGGTTATCTACCTATCTATATTTCTTATAAATATCAATTGAATAGGTTTTTAAACTATTTGACTTCAAGAGGTTGTAATTAAAACAGTTGCTCATTCTTTATCTTTTTCTCTTATAAACCCTATAATTTCTTCTTCCTTAGCACTTCCTCTAATTTTATTTAAGAAATAAAATTCAGCAGATTACCTAGCTACTTAATTTAAGAGTTTATACTCACATCTGTAAACCATCCTCTCAGAATGATTAACAATATAATTTGCCCACATTTGACATATGGTAAACATTTATACGATGATAGAGGTAGTTTCATCTCAATTATCTGAGCTGTGCTTACATCATTTTCCCTTCCCCGTCACCTACCAATAGGTAGGAGTGTGTATTTGTGTGTTAGAAGTCTACTAGCAAAAGAGCCAGTAAAGTAGATTGGACAGTTAAGTTGATAACAACACTTTTTGCTGCATTGATGTCTGGAAAGGCAGATCCGCTCTCTTACCTTTCCATGTGGAGCTTTGACATTGGTTTGGGTTATTTCTTTCAGGTGACTTCCTGCTCAACATGAGGGACTACATGCCACCTTCTCATAAAGCCTTCATAGAAGCCATTCAGTCAGCTCCTTCACTGAGAGACCATGTCCTCTCCTCCGGGAACGACCCACTCCTGACAGCATATAACCAATGTGTACAGGCCCTGGCAGACCTGCGCAGCTATCACATAACCATAGTGACCAAATACATTGTCACATCTGCAGCCAAAGCAAAAGGCAGAAAGTTGAGCAATCTCCCAGGGCCACCTCAGGCCTTAGAAGACAGGGGCACAGGAGGAACCACAGTTCTGAGCTTTCTAAAGAGTATCAGGAATCAGACCTTAGAGGCAATCCTCCCCCAAAGTGGTTAAGAAAGGCCTCTCCTGGTGATGCCAAACCAGCAAATGCCCTATTGGAGGGCAGATGGGCCTAGAGAATGAAGGTCAGCATATGTCTAAAATAACCCCAAATCAACCTCAGCCTTGTTTCTGTTCCTGTTCTATAGAACTTCATCTTCTTTGTTGAGACCTGTTGGCCTTCACAGAGGAGAATTTTCATGGCCATAAATTTTCTTTTCTCCACATGATCACTAGTTGGTAGCAAATAGCTTTGGGTACTCCTTCATTCAGAAACCTATAAAGGAGCAAGGGTATCCCTATTCTATTTGCAAAGTGATGGAAAACTAATCAAAATGTCAGAAACAAAAGAAAATGGCCTGTGGACAGACCACCTTGTAGATTTATTGGAAAATAACAAATTAAATATTCATGCATCCCTTTATTCACTTAACAATGTAGTAAGTTCCACACCAGCCCTCACCTCCTTGAACCTGTTGATTTGTGGAGATGCAGAGGATAGAGGAGGCTGAGCTGACAGTGAGACTTGGGAGTCACCAGTATGAAAATGAATAATGACATGGGAACGAATCAACTTTTCCACATGGTTGGTTCATCAATGTGAAAATTCTATTTTAGTTTCCTTCTTTATTTTTAGGAGAATGATTCTTTCTCCTTACACTGAAAGTTTAAAATAAATTTTAAAATAATTAACCCTTTCGAAGTAAATGAGTGAAGTGGGAATAAAGAGTAAATTCACATGTTTACAAAGTCACATTCTACCTAACAATACAAAGCTAGAACATGTTCATCTTGTCTATTTAGGATAAACTACACTAATTTAGACTTGTTCCCCATTATGCATACACACGTAGCTGGGATAGTATGTAAATTCCACAGCACTGATTTAGCATTGGCGCATTAGGGAGAGGTGGGAGGTTCTGTCCAAATTAGTGTCTGCTAAGCAGTCTCCTTCTCCATGTAGACACTGATCAAATGGAACTCACAGCATGTCTTATACTAAGAGACCTTTCAGTTTCTTGGCCCTCAAGGTCTGAGCATGCTACTTAAGGAAAACATTTTACTAGTTCCCATATCCCCAGGAGTATTGGGAGATTAGAAGGTTAGTTCAAAGTGTCTGCCCAGAACTCATTCTCTAATGTCATGGTGGTGTGTGGGGAGGAAAAGAGGACTTCTGGACTCTTGTTAACTCTCAGTGTCCTTGGTAAGAAGCAATGAACCAGAATATTCCACTTGGGGTACCAGGAAGGCTCCTATTGCCCCATATCCTTCAAGTGGTTGGTCTGACAAAAAAAGAAGCAGGTAGAGCATGATAGGAGCCAGAACTTCTAGTCCGAATGGGCCAAGAGAAAACCCTGGGTTTTACAGCATCATTTCTGCCTACTGCTTAGGTCAGGATCTCAGCTCAAAGACCTAGGATCTCATAATTCAAAAAGCCTTTCTCTACATATGTTCTTTGTCTTGTGTTTGACAAGTCTGTTATGAAACTTAGAAAATGAGCATGGATATGCTTACTTCTCTTTGGTTTGCTTTTCCAACTGCTCTACTTTGGTATCAATAAACGCAGGCTGCCTTTACTGCCTGGAGTGGGTCTATGCTATGGTCCAAGGAGGTAGATCAACTAGACTAGATGGGGAAATAGGAAAGAAGCACATTGGTTAATGATTCAAGACATGGCCCCTTCTCTATATCATCCTCAGGTGAAAAGACCGTGACCTTTAAAATAAGACCTGTGTTTGATTTTTGATGTCTCCATTATTAACAACAATGTGGCTTTTGATCAATTTCAGAAAATCATAAATCCTCAGCTTCCTATTTATTATAAAATCGATATGATCAGATTGGTCTCAGGGTACATACAAGTAACAGAAGGGATAGTTCTTGGCAAGGAGGAAAAAGACAATAAAAGTTTATTTGGTTGTGAGTTGTAGCTCAGGGCTTCCAGAGAGCACACTATATTCCTCAAGCTTCTTGGACTCACGGAGTCTGCAGAGCCATAAAAAAACCCATTTATTATTTATCATGGGGGATTCTGGAAAGTAGAACATGACAAAAATGTGGGCTTAAAGAGCTAAAAAACCTGGGTTTGTGTTCCAGCTTTGTCACATTTTACAATGACAAATTGATTCATCTTTCAGAGCCACGGTTTACGCTCTTGTTAAAAAGGGACATCATAATTACTGTGTGGAGCAATAGAATAATAATTTTTGATGATATAAATGATACTTTTATGCTTTAAAAATCTCAACCCATTAACGATGACTCTTACCTTCTTTGAAGCCATCACTTTTGTATTAATAAATAATAAAATATCAGTAGAAGCTCAGACACCTTGCTCTTCGCACAGTTGTTTGCATACAAAATTCAAACAATAAAATCAAAACCTCATTTCTCTTAACCTGTGAACAAAGTCTCCTTGGTAAATTATTTTTCTTCCTAAGCACACCAATAAATATTTATATCAAAACCACAAGCATAGCTATTTTCATGTAATCAGATCCAACAGAAGAATTCATTTACATAAATATTTGTAGATAAGAAATGTGTGATTTGCTGTGCACATTTCAATCCCAACCTGTCATTTCTTCAGAGTTTGAGAAGTGATACCATGAAGAGCTAGTTTACCAACTGTGCATCACAGATGTATTAACGAGGTCGGTTACAGGACCTTAGCATCACAGTGGCTGGTCACAGGGTCACAGAACACCCAAAGCATGAAGCTGGGGATGGTGTCCCCACATCCACACACTGAACACCAGTCCCTTGTGGAGAACACGCATGAAGCAAAGCATGTCTACTCTCATGACAAGTTTCTTAGGGACATGCAGGGACAATCTCTGTACTGACTGTTCACCTGAGGAACCAAGAGTTCTCAAGCTGGCTGTTTCACTAAAATTTTACACCTTCTCCTGCACTGCAGAACAAAACCCCACCAGGTCACAGTGCCAACAACACTGATGACAGAGAGGGGGAGGGAAAAGAAGAGAGAGAGAGAGAGGGAGGGGAGAGAGATAGAGAGAAAGAGAGAGAGAGAGAGAGAGAGAGAGAGAGAGAGAGAGAGAGAGAATATGACCTTAAAACAAACAAATAAAGCAAGAAATAACCTGGACTTTCCTTAAAGTAATGTAGGCACATGTGGACTTAAGCTTAAGGCTTTAAATCTAGATCTGTACCAAATGAGGCCCTGATCTGTCCCTCAGAAGATAGGACTGCAAAGAATCATCTCAATTTATATACTTTCAACAGATGCAAGCCCCACTCAAAAAGACCACAGAGCCTAATTCGGAAAAAATTTCCTATAAACGTTGAATCAATGAAAAAAAAAACAGCAGAATAAATGAGGTGGAAAAAAGACATTTACAAAGTCTTATCTTTCAAAATTTTCAGATATGTATAGTTTTGTTGTCATTACACAATTATTTTATTTCCCAATGAACTAACTTTAAAAAAATGTTTTTATTGATTTTTTAGGAAGAGTGGAAGGGATAAAGAGAGAAAAGCATTGATAGGTTGCCTCCCACATGCACTCTTATCTGGATGAAGCCTGCATGTGACCTGGGCATGTAGCCTGAACAGGAATCAAACTAGTGACCTTTCAGTTGCATGGAACAACACTAAAACACCTGAGCCACACTGGCCAGGACCCAATGCACTTTTAATTCATGTGTCAAGGATTGATTTCTTGGGCTAGGGAATGCCTTCTTTGATTTTATACTATAGTGGTACAAGTAAAGATACCAGTACAGAAGAAAACACATTTTTCTCAAAATTTCTAGTGACAAAAGGTATTCATATCAGTAACAAATAAACAAACAAACAAACAAACAAAAATACCTTATTGAAGGTAGAAATTATTTTACTAGTATTATATGAGGAATAGTGGCTTGGTGCACAAAATTTGTATGGGGGCGAGGGGTCCCTCATCCTGGCCTGCACTCTCTCTAATCTGGGACCCCTCAAGGGATATCTGACTACTGGCAATCAGATATCCCTCTAGCAATCCAGGACTAATGTTTCCTAACCACTCACCTGTCTGCCTGCCTGACAGCCCCTAATCACTCTGCCTGCCAGCCTACTCATCTTCAACTGCCCCCCCAATGCTGGCCTGCTCACCCCCAACTGCCCCCCCATTGCCAACCTGATTGCCCCCAATTTCCCCCCCTCCGCCCCCGTTGACCTGATCACTTCCAACTACCCTCCCCTCCTGGCCTGATCACCCCTAACCACCTCTTCCTTGGCCCTGACACCATGGTTTTGGCTGGAAGGACATTGGAAGGTCCCCCAGAAGGTCTCCTGGTCTAATTAGCATATTATCCTTTTATTAGTATAGATAGAAGCCTGGTACATGGGAAGGAGCCAGCTGGTCTGCCCTGAAGAGGGTCTTCTTGGGGGTGGAACTAGTCTGAGCGAGGGGCCTGGAGGAGTTTGCAGGCCAGCCATACCCCCATTGGGTTGGGGGTCCCCACTGGGAGCAGTGCTGGCCTGGTAAAGAGGCTGGGGCAGTTTGTAGACCAGCCATGCCTCCATTTGGGTGGAGGTCTTTTCTGGGGGAGAGGGGAGTGGCCAGCCTGGGTGAGAAGCTGAAAGCTGTTTTCAGGTTGGTCACACACCCTTCAGCGTGAAAGTCCCTGCTGTGGGGTGTGGCTGGCCTGGACTAGGGACTGCTAGCCATTTGCATGCTGACCATGCTCTAATCGGGGTGAGGGTCCCCACTTGGGGGTATAGCTGGCTTGGGCAAAAGGCTGAGGACCATTTGGGGCCAGTTTTCAGGCCGGCCAAGTCCCCAGTTTTGTCTGAAAGGACATCCTGAAGATCTCCAGACAGTCTCCTGGATCTAATTAGCATATTACTCTTTTATTAGTATAGATGCTATTGTAAGTCTGAAGGAATGGCAAGTAAGCTTAGAAATCAGACAAATGCAGGTTTGAAGTCTGACTCTCCTATTTATTTACAACATAAGCCATTCATCTTGCTTAACATTTGAGTCAAATTAACCACATGTATAAATGAGGATAATAATGTCTACCTTGCAGTGCTTTTATGAAAAGTAAAGCTAATACAAATTTGTTGGCTACCAGATTACCCCCTGGATCTGGATAATAAAAAAAGCTGTAGACAAATGAAACAGTAAGGAGAGTGGGAAAATTGCTCTCTCCCATTCCGTAGGTTGCCAGGAGAATGGAGAGGAGATCTAATATACATGTAACCAAAAAGTCTACAGGAACCCTTTTCTTTCTTTTTTTTAAAAATATATTTTTATTGATTTTTTTACAGAGAGAAAGGGAGAGGGATAGAAAGTCAGAAACATCGATGAGAGAGAAACATTGATCAGCTGCCTCCTGCTCACCCCACACTGGAGATGTGCCCACAAGCAAGGTTCATTACCCCGACTGGAATCGAACCTGGGACCTTTCAGTCTGCAGGCCAACGCTCTATCCACTGAGCCAAACCGGTCTCGGCAGGAACCCTTTTCTTGAAACATGTGTGGAATAACTTGTTTATTTATATGGATATAAGATGCAAATTATGACTAAAAACAAATAAATTGCCATTCCAGCCCAGAATCAGACCCCGGGGCAGGTTCACCCATCTCTAGGAATTGTAATTTTATTTTATAATGTAAGAACCACAAAGGATTCTGTGACAGGATTCTATTTTGCACTTACCTGGATATAATCAAAATCAGTTGTAGTGTGTAACACACAGTAGTTTCACAATGATTGTAAAATAAATAAATCAACACCCTGGTTGTTTCAATTGCCCTCCCCTGCTGGCCTGATCAACCCTAACTGCCTCTGTCTCGGCCTCCACCACCATGGCTTTGTCTGGAAGATGGCCAGTTGACCTGGTCTAATTAGCATATTACCCTTTTATTAGCATAGATGTTCTAGCTTAATTTATAACTTTTAGATAAGTATAGAAATGGCTTTTGGATGTTCATCTGTACTTTACCCCAGATCCTGACTAACATCAGGGGTGGGGATTGTCTATCCGTCTCATGCCAGAAAAGTATGAACTTAGCTTGTAAGTCTGCCTCTGACCAGCAGATTGCGTGTGACAGCAGGTGGTCTGCAAATTCTGGCCTTACTGCCAGGGACCAAGTGGAGGTGGAGGGAAATTCATACTTTCTTCCCAGCTTAGAGAGGTTGAATCTCCAAGTATTGTAGAGGTCCAGTTCTGCATATAGGTGGCGCATGTACCATGTAAATGTTCAATTTGAAGGTTCACCAAATGTATGCTGACCCATAGATTCCTTGTCAATTCAATGCCTTATAATTATTTGAGCTTTCTTAATTAGTGACTTATATTAGTTTGGTGTCTCCATACAAATAGAACCAATAATAGGGTGTGTGTGTGGGTATGTGTGTGTGTATGCGCTCGCATGCACTTTGAAGGAGAAAGACAAGCTATTATTTTAAAGAATTGGTTCATGTGATTATGAAGACTAGCAATTCCAAAATCCGTGGGGTAGATCAGCAGGCTAGAGACCCAAGGACAAGCAAATGCTGTGGTTAAAGTCTAAAGGCCAACTGTTGGCCAATTCCTTTTTGCCTAGGGGAAGTTAGTCTTTGTTTTATAAAACCTTTAACTGATTGGATGAGGCCCACCCACATTATAAAAAACAATCTACTCAAAGTCCATCAATTGAAATGTTCATCTCATCTAAAAACAAACAAACAAACAAACAAACAACAACAAAAGCACACCACAGAAACATCTAATGTTAGATGAAATATCTGGACATCATGGCCCAACTAAGTTGACATCTAACATTAGCTATTTTAAGCCTCCTTTAGAAGGGCCCGGATAGGGTAAGTTATTATATCCAGCACACAATCCCTATTAGAGCAGGAGAATCCTCCTTTGTAAAGATGGAGAGAAGGCAAAAAAAGGTACAGAGCATAACTACCTCCTATAAGATACCTGGATGGGATGCTGTAGTGGGTTGCATAGAAGCTACCAGAGAGAAGTGAGAATACCATCAATAAAAACCTGACTTAGGTTATAACTCATAAGTGGAATCCAAAGAACAATGCTGTATAAACAAACAAACAGAACAGAAACAAACTTATAGATACAGAGAACAGACTAATTGATGCCAGACAGATGGGGGTTTGGAGGACTTGGTTAAAAAAATGAAAAGGTTAAAAAGTACAAATTGCTAATCATAAAATAGTCATGGAGATGTAAAGTAGAACATAGGAAATAGAAGGAATATAGCCAATAATATTGTAATAACTGTGTAGGTACCAAGAGGATACTGGAAATGTCAAGGGAACTACTTTGTAAGGTATACTAGTATAATTGTCTAAACACTACGATGTACACCCAAAATAATATAAAATAATATTTATGTGAACTGTTACTGAAAACAATTTAAAAATTTTAAAAGCTTTATCCTGGGTGATCTCTGTGGAATAAAACCATTGTCTTTCTTCATAAAAATAACAACCCACTCCTCTGAGGTTGGAAATATGGCGCAAATCTTCACCTGGGGAGAAGGAAGGACCTTGGAACCTGAAACCTTGTGCCCAAGATTGGCCTTCACTCTGGCTGCCCCACCACTTACCACTGCTGGTGACAAGAGAGCACCAATTCCTTTCCATCCTGTGCTCACGTCCAGTTCAGCTGGAATTAGTTGGGTAATTTTCAAGAGACTTCATTAAAAACTCAGCGATCATTTTAAAAGCAAATGAGCCAAATTGCATACCAGGAACACCACCTACATGTCATGACTGACATGTAATGCTCACTCTGTGGGCCTTACAGGTCATATCGTGATTTTTGGATTACCCACAGCAGGTCAGGATCCCTCACACCTGGACACAAAGATCTCTCACTTCACTGTGTCAAGACCAGTGAGGCTCAGAACCTAAGTTCTCTTTTTGCCATTCATCTGAAATTATTTTTGTTGTCTTAATACAAGGTTAAAAGAAAACCAAACAACAACAACAAAGGCATGCTTAAAACCATGAGACTCGATTCAATTTAAGATGTGGGAAATAAAAACGTTTGGTACCTACAAGCCAGTTATTCCTTCCACAACAGTAAATTTCACCCACCAAATTTTATCTTGCATTTTCTTGTGCACAGATGTCCTATTTGCTTGGGTAATGAAAAAAATGCTCTTCTCTTTCCTTGTTCACTTAACAGTAAACTTAATATAGAAGTCGGGTATCATTGCTTTCTGAAATACAATCTCTAGTTAATTTTTGCAGTTTAGCATCTGCTTTCAGTGATATTGAAAAACTGAGTTCTTGAATGTAAGCATCATCCAAAACAAATGATTTTTTTTTTTTGCAAAGTAATTTCCTTTGTAAACTCACAAATCTTTAGGCTCACATGGTTCAGTGGCAGCTATATAGATTTCAAACCAAACTCAATTATGTATCTGCTTTTAATGGTCCATAAATAGGTTCTTTTTTCCCCCCTTTCTAAAGGTTTCAATCAGAGGTTTAGCCTGAAGCCTGTGTTGGGAGTCCTTAGCTACCCTACTGGTCCTTAGCAGGCCATATCCCTTTTCGCTAGGCCAGGAGTGCTGGGCAAATGGGACTTGCCTTTAGAGTGGCCAACTTTTAGAAAGTTAATCAGGGAAACCACCATACTGAACAACCTAACAACAGCAACAGTGATAATATAATGATGTACAAGGTATTATTAATGTATCATTAAAATATGAAAGTATGTTCCTTGGCCCGGTGGCTCAATTGGTTGGGGTGTTAGCCTATACACCAAAAAATGTCAGGTTCAATTACAGGCACATGTGGGAGACAACTGCTTGATGTTTCTCTCTCATATTGATGCTTCTCTTCTCTTTCCCTTCTTTTCTAAAATCAATTTTAAAAATAAATAAATAAAATAAAGGGTCCTTTTCAAATATAGTGCCAGTGTTTAAATATTGAGGACACCCTAGACAAGGCACATCTTAGCACAGCCACACACATAAAAATAGAAAAAGAAAACATGCATCTACTTGAAATCATATTTTATTAGGCATTACTTACATTTTTAAAAATATATTTTATTGATTTTTTTTTTTTACAGAAAGGAAGAGAGAGGGATAGAGAGTTAGAAACATCGATGAGAAAGAAACATCAATCAGCTGCATCTTGCACACCCCCCACTGGGGATGTGCCCGCAACCAAGGTACATGCCCTTGACTGGAATCAAACCTGGGACCTTTCAGTCAGCAGGCACTCTATCCACTGAACCAAACGAGTTAGGGCAGCGTTACTTACATTTTGTTACAGAAATGATATTATTTAAAGAAAACAATTTGCTAATAAATGGGACTGATTAAACAATATGTAGTTGTTATTTTCCTGATCTAAACGTTTCAAACAAATTCAGAAAACATGATCTCAATACTCACCATGTGAAAAACAAACTCAATATAAAGCATAGTATTAACCACAAAGTCATAGACAGACTGTTAACATTTAGGATGACAATGTGCTTTAGTTGCACACTTTAGTCACATCCGTTATTGCAAACCACAAATCACAACTGCCAACATCAGCCATCAGGGGAAACACCACTGAATATGGAAGATGGAGCATCTACACTATCTGTTCTCAACCTGTGGGTCGCGACCCCTTTGGGGGTCGAATGACCCTTTCACAGGGGTCGCCTAAGACTATTGGAAAACACCTATTTCCCATGGTCTTAGGAACCAACACACCACTTCTTGGTGTAGCAATGTAGTTTACAGTTGTCATATTAAGACTGTTACCCATGCTACACCACGATTCAAGACAAAATTTCATTTATTTGTAATTAGAAATAAATATTTCACAATATATAATTACATATTGTTTTTGTGATTAATCACTATGCTTTAATTATGTTCAATTTGTAACAATGAAAATACCTCCTGCATATCAGATATTTACATTACAGTTCATAATAGTAGCAAAATTAGAGTTATGAAGTAGCAACGGAAATAATTTTATGGTTGGGGGTCACCACCACATGAGGAGCTGTCTTAAAGGGTCGCGGCATTAGGAAGGTTGAGAACCACTGATCTACACCATATTTGACCCTAATAAGAGTACTCATCTCAGCTCTTATTAGGGGAGGGACGGGGAGAGTTCATGTGAATATTTCATTTTTCCTTCAATCGTTTGGTGTATGATCAGAAATGGGACTTGTAACACCCTGATGAAGGACTTCCAAGGTCAGGGGACTTTCATTGCTAAAAGCAAGACAGATTTAGGCAAACCAGTGTATTCAGCCTATTTGCCCTCCATTAACCCACAGCCTCTCCACCACCACTGCTTTCTAGAGCATTCTCTGCACATCCGGAACTCCAGGATCCCAAGACTGGTTTTAGAACCTGCATAGTCCTCTCTCCTGTTTACTCCCAATTGGTATTGATGTGCCTGGGCCCACAGTAAGTGTATAGGGAGGAGGCTATTTGCAGGTATTTGATTGGAGCTTATCCAGGTGGCTGATGTCTGAAAGTATGATGGAGCAGTCCCTGTAAGTATATGTTAAAGTGGGCTGGGAAGAATGAGTCTAGACCTGAGACTGACTATCTTCATGGCTCTATGGAATTCTAAGGAGTCTGAGAATTTTAACTTGAATATGAACTCTTGGGTAATATTGAAAGTATTTTTCTAGGGAGGTTGCTAGAACACCTTTTATGTAATAACTAGAAGCCCAGTGCATGAAATTCATGCACAGGGGGAGGTGTCCCTCAGCCCAGCCTGCACCCTTTCCAATCTAAGACCCCTCAGGTTCTGTTCAACTGCCAGCAGTTAGACATCCCTCTCGCAATCCAGGACCACTCGCTCCTAACCACTCACCTACCTGCCTGCCTAATGCCCCCAATGGCCCTCCTTTGTCAGCATGGTCATCCCCAATGGCCCTCCCCTGCTGGCCAGTTTGCTCTCAACTGCTCCCCTTGCCAGCCTATTCACCCCAAATGGCTTCCCCTGCTGGCCTAATCACCCCTAACTGCCTCTGCCCCCAACCACCAAGGCTTTATCTGGAAGGAAGTTGGACTTCTGGAAGATGGCCAGTTGACCAGGTCTAATTAGTATATTACCCTTTTATTAGTATAGATTAGGGGTCTAGTGCATGAAATTTGTACATGGGGGCAGGGGAGAGGGTCCCTCAGCCTGGCCTGCAACGATGCCAGTGTCCTATGCCTCAGCTGACCTCTGACCAGAGGCCCACTCACCCTCCCTCACTCCCTCCACGGGCAGTGGTGACCAGCCCCAGTGTCCTGCATGTCCTGGCCCATGGAGGAAGGGAGGGCAGAAAGTGCCTCCATCTTTGTGATGGAGTGACAGTTAATTTGCATATTGCCCTTTTATTAGATAGGATGTTCTAGCTTGATTTATAACTTTTAGATAAGTGTAGAAATGGTTTTCGGCTGTTAATCTGTACTCTACCCTTGACCCTGACTAACATCAGGGCTGGGGATTGCCTGTCTCATGCCAGAAAAAAATGAACTTTGCTTGTAAGTCTGCTCTCTGACCAGCAGAGGGCAATAGCAACCTGCAATATATTTCACCAAACTCCAAACCCCACTCATCTGAGACCCAAATACTTTGCTATTTTTTTTTTTTTAAGTATCTCTTTCTCTACAATAAGACTGGGAGGAATCTTGAAAGGTTATTATCCAGAGTCCTGTCTCCTGACAGCATCACACTAAATCAACTCAGACAGATCTGTCTGTGCCCAAAAGCAAATCATATTTCATTTACTTATACATTTCAATAGGGATATTCTGGGTGGTACCATGGTAAATAATTTGTATTCCTCTTTTTATATGTTTCTTTATAAGAAAGAAAACCACTAATTCGTATGTTTTTAAGAGCTGGAGGGGAATTCATTCTACATCAGTGACCAGTGTTATCAGAGATTTTTTACTGTCAGGGAAGCTTAAATGTTGCCAAATGGCGAAAAGATTAGTAACAAGACTAAACAGGGAAAGAAAGATCACATAAATATTACTAACAGGAAAAGCCAAATAATTGCCCTGGGCCTAGAAAGAGATTAGTTGGGGTTTTGTTTTCAAGAAAATACAAATGTTATCATTGATTAAATATTTCTCTACCTATTGCCCCTCTCACTCTCCTGCCAAATCTATTATATTCAGCCATGTGTGATTCCTGAAGTGTGTTGGCAGGAGGAGCTAATTTTCTAGGAGAAGAGAAGTAATATGCTACAGCCTTACAGGATTGGTTAATCTGTAAAATATCTGAAGTTTAGCTTCCGCACCTCTAATTTCTCCTTTTTGTACTGACGACCTCCCATTTGGTGACATCTATCAGGAGAATGCTATATTTTATATAATCAAAAATCTCCAAAGATAGAAGTTTGTTTCCCCCTCATGTTTTAAATTACCCAGGGTGAAATGGTGGCTCCATAGAGTCATTAATAAATCAAGTTGCTCCTCCCTGCCTAGATATCCTCTGCAGTTGCTTCACCTCATGGTTTAAGATGGATGTGGAAGCTTTGTATCTACCTTCCAGGTCATGGGAAGGAAGATGGGGAAGAAGGACAATGTTCTCTTTTTTTGAGAAGACTTCCAAGAAGTCCCCTACATATCATTTGCTTTGCATTGGCTCTGTATCACCTCCATATCCTTCCTAGCTACAATGGATATGGGGAAATGTAATCCTTTAATAGAACAGTTATACACCTGGCAAAAAAAATAGGATTCTGTCCAAAAAAGGGAAAAAGAGGCTGACTGCATATTGAGGTAAGGCAATAAAACTCATTTTTATTACAACTTCCTTATGAGTATAATTTTCTCAGTAACCTTTATGTTTCTGAGTAATCTTTATATTTCTCAAAACTTTTTCTCAGAAAGAAATCTAAAACTCATTCCATTGCATAAGAGATGGTAAAGTATGAGAGGATTAACTCTACTTAAGAAACTGGAACTATAATAGCATTAAAGCTTTAAGTATAGTTGATGCTAACAAGGGAAAGGAAATGGAATAAAAGGAGTAGAGGCAATGTTTGATAGAACTGAGTATGCCATCCACAGCATACAGGAGACTCACATTTCACCATAGTCTAGTTAGCTTGCACTAAACGTTGTAACATTATCTTCAACTTGTAGTTGTACTAATATGGAAAAAGTCCTATGAACATACCTGCTCTCACATTAGAAGAAATTCTACCTGTTTTCATAGTGAGAAGTAAATTCTTCATTTTTTCCCACATCTTTCTTCTTTTTTTGATCATTTTAATATATTTTTATTGTTTCAAGTATTACATATATTAGTATATTTTTTTCC
Organism: Lasiurus cinereus; assembly: GCA_011751065.1. Taxonomy (NCBI): domain Eukaryota; kingdom Metazoa; phylum Chordata; class Mammalia; order Chiroptera; family Vespertilionidae; genus Lasiurus; species Lasiurus cinereus. The sequence goes on from JAAGEH010000050.1 coordinate 275,215, forward strand.
TCTTTACCCCCCATTCATCTTCCCCAGCCTCCCTACCCCCTGTCACATGAGTAAATTATTTAAATGAATCGGATTCTGTAAGTTTAGAGCAGTCTGTTTCTGAAACTTTAGCCTTACATCAAAATTTCCTGGAAATTGATAAAGCACAGAAAGTTTGAGGTTCAACCTGAAAATCTTCTTTTCTTTATTTTTTAAATATATTTTTATTGATTTCTGATAGGAAGGGAGAGAGGGAGAGAGATAGAAACATTAAAGACAAGACAGAAGCATTATCCACTGCCTCCTGCTTGCCCTCTACATGTGCCCTGACTAGGAATCAAACTGTGAACTCCTGTGATGCTGCGCAGGTAAGAATTTGCTTTCTGAGAAGCTAAAGTTGGAGAACCACTAGTTTATGCTATTTTCTTCTCGTGTTATCAAAGGCACCATCCACCACTACCTGTAACTCATTTCACACTTAATGAAAGAGAATTTTGCTTTCTGAAAGGGGAAAGCTTACATTCTTTATAATCATCTGAATATGCAGCATAAAATACCTAAGTTGTTTTGGTGACTCACACACCTATCCCTCATGCAGAAAAGTGTTTGCATATGGTACAAAGGGAGTATTTCTTTTGATCCATCTTTTGCACCATTAAGTTTCAACAGAAATGGAAAACAAAACCAAGTTTCAGGAACAAGGCAATGCTATTGTTAATAAAGGTCAGAATAAAACTCAAGACAGCTTGAGCCAAAAGACACAAGAAAGAAGATGGATGGTTTCCTCAAAATGGCAGAATCCCAAGTGAATTGCTGACTATGATTTTATCAGAGGGAAGATTGGTTCTCAGTCTTGAACTGACACTAGTTTGATGGGTGTTTTAAGTAAAGTTAAATTAATAAATAAAATATTCCTTTGAAAGTTAGTGAGAATAGACAGAGCTGAAAAATGTTTAATACATATCAGAATTCTTCTGCAAATAAATATACACAGTGTAGCTAAAAGATTATCTTACTCCTCTGCCTGCCCACCTTAGGCACAGTGCATCATCTCACTTGACCAAAAGAATCTATATATATAAAAGCCTAAGCCAGACGACTGGATGACTGGCCAGTAGTTATTACACTCACTGACTACCAAGGGGCAGATGCTCAATGAAGAACCAGAAACCACAGGTATGGAAACATGGAACAGACTGATGAATCTCAGAGGGAAGGAGAGATGGAGGAGGGCAGGAAGAGATTAACCAGAGATCTTTATGCATACTAGAGGCCCTCAGCCTGGCCTGCAGGATTGGGCTGAAACTGGCCCTCCAACATCCCCTGAGAAGTCCCAGATTGTGAGAGGGTGCAGGCCAGGCCAAGGAACCCCCACTAGTGTGCAAATCCATGCACCAGGCCTCTAGCGATATTAATAAACCAACTAATCATACTTTAACAATGAAATTTATTAGAGAAACCCACCTTCTTCCTTACTTGAAACATCCAGCTCCCAACTACTAGCTCCACTGAGCAAGCCCTCATTGTACCATGGCCGTCTGCTCTTTCCAAACAATATCACATTTGAGCGATAATTGAGATTTTAAATCATGTTATCTTAACCTCTTCATAATTTATGATAGTTAACTAAGTCAATATGCCTCCCACTTGCTCCCTACACATGCCCTGACCAAGAATTGAACTGTGACCTCCTGTGATGCTGGCCAATCTATTCCATTCCAATCTACCCAGAAAGCTTGGAATTTCCTCAGTACATTCCCCTTCTGTTTTTTCTTACACACCCCTAAAGACTCAGTTCAGATGTTGGCTCCAGGAGCCCATTCCTAGGCCACTCTGTTTCCCCATCCCCTGCCCACCTATAAGCTGCCTAACACCTTGGTCTTGCTATCATGATTGACCTTGTCTCACGGAGTAGTTATGATGTTCTGTTCTCTAAATGTCTCCTTCACTCAACTATAAGCTTCATGAAGTCACCTCTGTTATCCCTATGCCAATCCTGGGTTGTGTTCAGTAAATATGCTTTGAATGAGGAATGAATAAACTCAGAGGGTGTATGAAGAGAGCCTGTTAGAGGTGGCGTCATCAATGTAACCACTCTTTAAACTTATGTTACAGGGGAAAACAGCTATCTTACCAGGAAGCAGAAGTCTACTTGCCTCTGTAGCATCAGCAGCCTAGGACAAGCTACTTTTAACTAGTAAAATATTATTTTTATTTACATTAAGCCTAGCTATGAACCCTGAGAAATACAGAGCAAACACACCACCATCATAATAATGATCTGTATAATTTATGAAAGGCTTTCACAAATATGATTTCATTTAACTTTGATGACAGATTTTTACCCAATATATTTAGTAAAGAAAACAATGCTCTAAGGAATTAGGTGACTCATCCAAGCTTATGAGCACAAGTGACCCAGAATTTTTGGCCCCCAAATGCCAAATGGTCTCTGTATTGTTCTTTCACAATGTATTTATCAAAGGAGAACCAATTTCCAAAACTGCATGAATGTTGTCTGGTGGAAAGAGGAGTTTGTTGAAGGCAAGCCTGTCTCAGTCTCTTCTAAGTGACTTAAAGAGGATTCAGTCCTTTAGCCTCAGCATCTTTTCTTCCTGTCCCAACATTTCATCTCTGAACTTCTGTGCCAATCTAGCAGCAGAAACCCAGACACACAGGATCCCAAAGCAATGGTCCTAATTGGCAGATCTACATTAATGGCTTTGGGCAGAGATTTCCCCTACCGTGAATCACCCTTCAATCACCAGTGAGTCAGGCTATTTAACTCTAATCTTTAATTCATACTTCATAAACAGCTCCACTAACTTCTAAAGTCTTTAATTAAAAGCCCGAGGCAATGGCAACAGCAATGCAAGGAGTCCCCTCGCAGAGTATAAAGAGAGAGGAAAATGAAAGCAGGTGTTCCTTTTTGCTCTCAGTAGAGAGTACCATTAATATAGTATCTCCTCCTCCACTTCCATCCTTGTGGTCACCTCCAGCATTTCTCATGATGATAGAGGGAGAAATACAAAGTGCATTTGCTATCTACCCTCTTAGCTCTGGGATTAACCCAGAGACTGAAGTTACCATAAATCACAGTGATGGAGGCATTCCACAGTTGTGGCATTGAAATATCCTCCCCAGCTTTTAGAGAAAGCAGAAGAGGATTTGATTTGGGTCTTCTTTGGTGCCCATCACTGAAACCCTACTGATATCACAGAGCTATGTACCAGGACTATTCTGTCCAAAGGATACAGAAGGATCGACTATCCCAAGCATAGAAGAGCCTGGAGTGAGATTCTCAGCAATGCTGTCAAAGAGCTCATGATGAGGGTCTTTCTCACAGCGAAGGGGCTGGAGCACTGTCAGCATAGAAGCTTTAACATAAGGCATAGTAAAATAATTAAGTGGTTTTAATTATTTAAATTAAAGTGATAAAAACAGGAAAAACAATGGAGACTTCATTTTATGCTTCCAAACTAAGGACATACTTCAAATACCAGATCCTCAGAACATTCATTTTTAAGCCAACTTTTACATATACAGGGTGGGGGTTTACTGTGGGAGGTACGCAAAACACAGTTTCTTCTCTTATTACTATTTATTAATTATCATTATTTTCCATATCAACAACTGTAAACCTACGTTTGCCCATCTTGAATGTAGTCTCAAGGCATGTCCTCAGAGCTGTTAGTCCACCCAGAAAGTCAAATGATTAGTGAGGGTCACATTGCCTTTCAGACACCAGAGCTAGCTCTGAGCCTTGTTTGGTACTTAAATACCATGAGCCTCGGGAATAAAATGATGCATTTATATTTGGTGTCACTACCAGGGAAAAAGCTTCAAAGCATCAGTCACTTCATGCATAGTTAGCATTTTAATGGGACTTGCACTGTGGACTACATTCCTGGCTTACTCCTGGGCTATTTCACTCGTGGTTTTAAGGCAGCTAGAAGCTCTGCCAACATCCAGATTTTCAGTTTCTCTCCTGGTAGTGCTCAGGAAGATATACAGGCTGTCCAATCACAATCTGGTTTTCATTCCTTCTGGGGCCAGGAGCTCTTTCATAAGCATTCCTAGGGTGAACTGTTGTGTCCAGATAGTGCAGTGCGGTTGTAGGGAAGTTCAGGCCTCCTATTTCTCCTCCTTGGACCTTCCGTGCAACTACCCTAATGTGGTAGCTATGTCAACATTATTCTATGTGATGCCTCCTCCATACATATCTCCTGGGAAAAATGCTGAAGTAATTTTTATTTTATTTTAATTTTTGTTTGCAGTGCCCTCCCCCATCTTGTTTCCTGTTCTGCAATCCTCTCAAACATTCTTGTGCTTTTATACCCAACTCCTCACTTCCCACAAGCCTGGTGCTATCTTACCGCAAGAGCACCTTTCCACTCCCATTAGTATTTAGGATCAAGGTCAGAATGCCTTTTTTTCCATTTCCTGTATTCCCAGTGGAGCCAGTTCCAATTCTGCTGGCCACAGGTGTGGGTAAGTGACTTGGTCATATTTGGATATAGGATTCTATTACTTTGGCCACAGGACTACATATGTGACTCAAACGGGCCCGATCAGACTCTTCTCTGACATTGGACATCTGGGTGCTTAGAGAAGGTTATGAAAATGTAGGTTTGGGGCTGGCTATAGAAGGAGCCTCTCTGAGGACAAACTGACAAAAACAGGGAGGGAGCCAGTGTCAAGAAGGAAAAGGAAGAAGGGAGGAAGAGGAAAAAAGAGAGAGAAGGAGGGAGAAAGGGAGTGAGAAATGGCAGGAGAAGGAGATGAAGAGAAAGAGGAAGAAAGAGAAAGGGAGAGGGAGAGAGAGCGCCTAGAAGACATGTTCCAAGCTACTGTCAGCTCTGCCCTTGGACTTTCCAGTTACCTAAGCTAATACATTATATTAAATTTAAAACACACACACGCGCAACTGGACACAATGAACTGCTGTCTACAACTATTTGTCCGCACTGCCCACTAATTACCTGTCCTGGAATCTGTTCCTGGCATCCTTGTTTAACTCTGCTGATGTGACCTCAGAGTTCTTAATAGAATTTCACACTCGCAAGTTTCCAGGTAAGGCATTATATTCTCCCTGGTGCTGAGCTGGCCATGCCCCTGACTCAGTTTTTGCTGTATAATTACATTTTAGGGACACACTCCTGATCTGCCAGCTGCCACAGCCACAGGCCATTTAAGCCCACCACACTCTCTGCATTCTGTCTCATCCCTTTCTTGGTTTTCTTTGCTAGTCCCACTTGACTGGAAGTCGCACAGCAACTCTACAGATGACAGGAAGAGCTGAGATTGGAAAGAGAACACCTTAACTGCAGGAGTATGTCCATATTAGTACTTCACCTGTACCTCTGCCTTCAGAAACCCAAGACACTTTAACTACAAAGGAATGCAGCTGCGATTTCAAGCAGTGCCACAGGTGCCTGTGGTTTGAAGCTTTCCCAGCATTTATTAAGCAAAGCCACACTGAATGATATTGATCATTTCCTGCTCTGTTCACATTCCCTTCCAATGAAATCTGCTCTGTCTACAGTCCTGCCTACCTGATGGGCCATGTTTTGTGCTGTGTTACCTAGTCCTCTTGAGACCCCGTGTCAAGAGGATGAAAGATAGAAAGAAACAGCTACATTTTGAATATTTGACTCACACGGAAAGAGGAACATTGTAAGACATCAAAGAAAGTCCATGACTCAACACCTTGACTCAGAAAATACAGTCTGAAGATCTTGATTTTGAATATCTACAAAAAGCTCATTTCCCAAACCACACTGCATGAAAAAATTAATATTCCCCAACCCAGTTCCTGGTGCTTACCTAATTAGGTGACTCTCAAAGGTAAACACCTAATAATGGATATAAAAACATAGTGCTTTCTTTATCAAATAAGGATAGCTCTGATTGTCCCTATAGAGTAAAACAGAGATGGGGTGGCAGTGGGGGTGAGGGTGAGTGTTTTAAATGTGTAATTGTATTCAGCAGAAAAGAGAATCTAAGTTAAATTTAACATAACTTGACCTAGACCTAAGAGAAGAAAGAGACAAGAAACTCTAGTTTCTGATCCCCTTTACCAATGCACATCTTCTAGGAAACTTTTCCTTACTCTTCTAAGGATGAGATGAATCATTTACATAAATGTTGCATATCAGTTAGAATAATTTGGATGAAAGCAAAACATGGTATCCTATCTAAGAAACAGGGGATATGCTAATTGACCATCACTCCATCCCAAAGATGAGCATATGCAGCCGAGACCAAGTTTCCTTAAGGAGCCTTAATGAGCAATAAGCAGGGACCTGAGGCTGCAGCCTCCCAAGCCTGTGGGGCTTGACAGGGGACCTCAGGCTGTGCCCCGGCCCTGGTGTCCGGGTGGGGGACCTCAGGCTGCACCTCCTGCTTTGGCACCAGGCCAGGGGACCTCAGGCCATGAATCCCACCCAGTGGGGCTTTATGGGGACTTCAGGCCTCAACTCTTGCCTTGGCAACAGGCCAGGGGACCTGAGGCCATGCCTCCCTCCTGACAGGGCTTGACAGGAGACCTCAAGGTGCACTTGCCATCCTGGTACTGGGTTGTTAGGGGACCTCAGGCTGCTCCCCCTGCCCCAGCACCAGGCCAGGGGACCTCAGGCCACACCCCCCACCAGGTGGAGCTTGACACAGTACTTCAGGTTACACCCCTATCCCAGCACTAGGCCAGGGGACCTGAGGCTGCGCCCCCTGGCTGGTAGGGTTTGACAGGGGATCTCAGTCCATGCTCCCCACTCAGCAGAGCTTGATGGGGACCTCCAGGTGCACCCCCAGTGCTTGATTGGGGGAACTCATCCCATGCCTCCAGCCCAGCTGGACTTGATAGGGGACCTGAGGCTGCCCCCCCCCACCTCTGCCAGTAGGGCTTGACAGGGGATCTCAGGCCATGTTCCCCACATGGCAGTTTTTCACAGGGGACTTCAAGGCATGACCTCCATCCCATCTGGGAGACCTTAGGCCATGCCCCCATCTTGGAGCTGCACCAGGAGACCTGAGGCTATGCCCCTGCTTGGCTGGGCTTGACAATGGTGGGACTGGCCAGGTCTGGATCTAGCCCAGTGGGAAGAAGGGAGGTGGCCAGGTCTATGTATCATGTGATTTTGAGGTACATGTGGGTGGGTGGGGACTTACTCTAAGTCTCCCTTTTAATGTGCATAAATTTCATGCACTGAGCCACTAGTATTAAATAAAAGAGGGATTTACTGAAAAGATATTAGGCATTTTGAAACTGAAGGAAGGCTATGTTTCCAGTTTTTTCAAAACTGTTTTCATAAACTTATAGATACACAAAAAATTGCAAAGATAGTGTTGAAAAGATCCATGTAACCTTCAGCCAGTTTCCCTCAATGGTAACATTTCATATAATTATAGCATAATGTATTGAAATAGAAGACAGACATTGGGCATTGGTGTGGGTGTGTATATTTCTATGTTGTTTTATCAACTGTAGATCCATGCAATCACTGCTACAATTAAGTCACCACAAAGGGATCTTTTTTAAACCTTTCTTTAGTCACAGTACCTCCCTCCTCCCCAACATCCTTAACCTCAGCAATCATTTTTCTGTCCTCCAGCTCTATAATTTTGTCTTTTCAAAATTGTTATATAATTGTAATCACACAGTCTGTGACCTTCTGAGATTGGCTTATTTTCACTCAGCATTATGCCCTGGAGATCAATCAAAGTTGTTGATGTATGAATAGTTCACTTCTTCTGATTCCATGACATTGATGGAGCACAGTTTGTTTAATCATCCACCTATTGTGGGGCAGGTTAACTGTGCCCAATTCTTGGCTATTACAAATAAAGCTGCTGGGAACAATCACTGCACAGGTTTTGTGTGGACCTCTTTTCAATTCTCTGGGATAAATGCCCAGGAGTATAATTGCAAGGTCATAAGATAAATGGATGTTTAATTTTGTGTGTGTTTTTTAAGAAGCTGCCCAACTATTTTCCAGAGTGACTATATCATTTTACCTTTCCACTATCAATGTATGAGAAACCCAGCTTTTCTGAATCCTTGCCAGAATTTAGCATTGCCACTATTTGTAATTTTAGCCATCCTGGTAGATATAGGGATACCTCTTTGTGGTCTTAATTTGCATTTCTGTCATGGCCAATAACATTGAACATCTTCTCAGTTGTTATTCGCCCACCATAAATCCTCTTGGGTGAAATTTTTCTCTATACCTTTGCCAAAGTATTGTTAATAAAGATAGTGAAGACCCAGGACACTTCTCACCACAAGGCATTAATGAACCTTCCCACCTTATATGGTATCAGTGGAGATCATGTGGGAGCCTGGATTTCCACCACCACCTGTTTCTCTGTGCCAGGGCATGAGAGGAGCCTCGTGGAGAATCAGTACTCAGTGGAAGAGACCTTTCCCCTCACTATGACCTCACTAAGTAGCAATAACAAGGTGTCCCTGCACCTTTTCCTCCATTGGCTGTGGTTGGCAGGCGTGAGAGTGGGACAGCAGATTTTCTGTGTGATTTGGCTGGAGTAGACTGGCTAGTTTCTCAAAGTTTTCTGTTTTGTCAGCTGCCCCTTTCTTGACCCTTTGGCTACAGACAACAGGCATTTGTTGGTGCTTTTACTATCTGTACCCATTGGCCTTTCTGGGTTGCTGGCTTCTTCAATTTCCAGTCAGGTATAGATGAAGCAAAAAAGCAAACCGATTGCACTCACTTACTTGGGTCCAGAGATCCCTAATCTTCCTGATTTTAATCACCACTTTTCAGGTTCTTATTAGGTTATTTTACATATGAAGTAAAGGGATTTTAGTTATACTAAAAAGAGAGGATTCAGGGATTATGTTTTTTTTTTCTCGAACTTTTCTGTAATTGAAAGTCCTATAAACTAGACTTTAAAAAGGCAATAAGCAAAACATCTCAGCTGGAAGTTAATGAACACGAACTCCAATAATGATCTTTGTCAAGCTGGTCAAGTTGCCGGCATCAGGATGAATAATCTACTACTATTAAAGTTTAAATACAAAAAAAAAATCATATAGCTAAACTTAGGACATGTGCTCACCCCATCATAAAAGTGAGTCATTTTGTCCCTTTCAGCTTTCATTGTTGAATTGGGTTTCTTTAATTCTTGTTCCACCACAACAATTTTCTCAAAAGGAAAATAGGATGCTTTGGGGAACAGTAAATGAGTACTTGGAAGATCTCACTCACGCACAATATCCACCAAATGGGATCTGCAGATTACCTATTTTGCAATCCAATATTCATACATTTTCTCTTTGGATACACTTTCTAAAATATCCCATCCCATTAATATAATACAACTCATAAACATACAATAAAAACTATGTAAACTGAAAGTCTTATAAATTATATACCCATATCCAAATCAAGGAACTCTGTTTAATGAGTATTCCTCCTCCATTAACTTTGCTGTGATTTCATATTTACATTATCTAAAATAATAAAAGGGTAATATGCTAATTGGACAGTATATCCTTCTGAATGAAACTGAGGCCTAAGGGAAGTATGGGTTCCGGGTGCCAGAGGGAAGCCAGTGCTGGCAGTTGGGAGAAGGAAGGCCTCCTCTTGCATGAATCTTGTCCATTGGGCCTCTAATACAACATACCAGCCAATGACAGAGACCAGAAAAAGAAATAAAATAATCTAACAGAAATATAAAGTTATTTGTAGGATTGTGTAGACATAACACAATAAATGCCTAAAAATAGATCCCATATCTTTACCTAATCACAAGACCATAAATATTATTCCTTTTTCCCTTTCTCCCATACTTGTGCTATATTCTCCTTGCCATCTGCCAGCAAGGAGTTCATCAGAGGATTGATTGCTTAACATGGTGATCAAAACCTTTGTCTTACTAGGGGTCCTGAGAGTTGGCAGCAATTCTATTAAGGACTTCCATTAACCTTTACTACTAGGCCTAGTTGTACAAAAATGCTCCAAAGGTAATAAAGTAGGTGATAAATTATTCATATGCATTTGGGCAGGAAAAAATATGGATGTAGGTTTCATCCATATTTTTTCCTGCCCAAATGCATATGAATAATTTAATTTCTCTTTATAGTTAAAGCCATAACATCCTTTTTGACCTATTCATCTAGTGACATAGAGAACCCAAGTTCTCAAGTACAATATTTTTAGGCATATAAGACGACTTTTTTTACCCAGGAAAATCTTCTCAAAAGTTGGGAGTCGTCTTTTTGTTTTGTTTTTTGGTGTAGTGTTCCTTGTATGAATATATCACAACTTATTATCACATCTTATAGGGCGGGTATATCCCAAACTCTATATTTTAACTGGAAAAGTTGGGAGTGTCTTATATGCCCAGTTGTCTTATATGCCATAAAATACAGTAAACTAGACCTCCAAGTCCTGAGAACTCCTGGAAACAATAATTTTGTAAATGGAAAGTAAGTATGTAATCTTGTGAAGCACCTATTTCCATCTTTTAGTTCTAAAAACCATACATTACAGGTATGGGTGAAACACCAGCATATTTTGGGCCACTGCCTTGTAGCATTAATTACACTCTTTAAGACAGCTGCACAACATGGCAAGGTTTTGTCTCTTACCTATGGTTAAATCATTTCTTCAGAATGAAAAAATACAGAAGACTATTCAGTGAATATCATGAGGATGGAATCATTGTCTTACTGCTTTGACATTGAGGCAATAGCCTAGATGTTATAAAGTATAAGATATCACGATCGTGTAAGAACTTCTATAAACTCATGGATTAGAGTGCTGATAAAGCATGAAAGACATGGAAAACAAATCCAAATATAGAAAAAAAAATTTTTCCAGTAGAAACTGATCTCTGCTTCCTTCATAATAGAAGAGGTCTATTGTGGACAATCTATTATCATTGTGCTGAATTCTCTTACCAGCAAATGCTGCTAAACTGTGTCAGCAATGGGGGCCTACTAGATAGTCAGCAATAGTCAGTTGCATATCAGTCTTGGTGATGGGATGTCCTTGTGAATGGGTTGGTGCAGTTTCCATGCCTGCCAACATGGCCACTTTGATCAGAGGGCATTGAGCAAGCTCTGGGGTAACCAGTAAAGGAACATTATACAAAGCAAGTCTGTCAATCTGATTATTAAGATTCCTTTTGTAGTGCTAAACTGTTGGTGATGATTTATATGAAATAAAGTGTTGATGTTTATTTACAATATTAATCCATCTGGCTAATAAAACTATATTTCCTATTTCCATAATACCGGCTAAGTGTAGCGATGTAACTAAATTCTGGCCAATGAGATGTAAATGAAAATATTATATAGAATTTCCAAGATGGCTTCAAAGAAGCTGACCCAGCATGGAGGCACTCCTCTTTTGCTTTTCTCCTCTCCCTCCTCCTTTCCAATGCTTAGAACATGATTGGCTGGAGTTCTAGCAGATGTCTTACACTATGAAGTAAGCATGATGACCACAGAGTAGTTATGTTAGTCCTTGATATCCACCTACAACTTCTATTATGTTAGAACAGAAATCAAAACAAATGAACAACCTTTCACATTATTCAGTTATTATTTTGTAGAGTTCCTATGGTGTTAGCCGAAACAAATCCTAAATAATATAGAATTAATTCTTCAAGATCCATCTACACACTATTCTCCTCAAAACTTATCACCAATTTCCTAATCAAGCACCTTCCAAATTCCTCACCATCTGACCAGACAATTGGCTACTGCCCATGGTTAAGTAAGAATCTTATCTCATTCTAACTTCCCTAAACAAAGTTGATGAAATAAGCTCTTTAGAATTCGACTCATGGAATGACTTTCTCCATTGTGCTTCAGGGTTGTGCCTGAGTGAGGTTATAGTGATGTGGGAATCACAAGAATAATCGCATAGCAGTAAAATTGGATAGAAAATAAATGAGATTAATATATTCCAATCATATACTACTAGTATATCAAGTTTCAAGTACCTGAAGGGGGGAAAAAAGTATTCCAATTGATAGAAAAGGTAGAAACACGGATTCACTCTCCAGCACTCCATATATTTGACAAGAAATCTCCTTTTCCCCTCCAAAAAAACAAATGCAAAATGAAGATGTCAGCAAGAATGAGGAATGGATGCTATCAGACAAAAAGGATAAATATCTGTTAAAAATACTTTGGCAATTTCTACCTTACTAGACATAGTTAAGTGTTATGGAGTTACTAAGAAGACTTCAGTGTAAGACAGAGCTGGTTTAGGTCCAAGCTCTTCTACCTAGTTATTGGTCATCTATAGCAAATAACATGATGTATAGAAGCTCAAATTGTCACATTTGTATGGGAGGTTACAGTATAGAGTTTCTTAGGAACTTACCTAAATATTAGATGAGACAAATTATATAATACACTTAGCATAACATCTGATGATAACTGTTATTATTCCAAGACTTATTTTTCCCCTTTATGATCTCAAAATGAAAGTTATTTTACTTGATTCAAAATCTAAGGGACATAAAAGAAAATATTTATCAACTGATAACCCAAATTTTAGCTTTCTTTAAGTATTCCTGTATATATACTAGTAATTAAGAGCAAAGGATTTTGAATCAAACAGACCTCAATCAGTAATATGATACTGATCAAGTTAGTTGTCTCTCTAAATTTCTACTTCCTCATATGTAAATTGAAAATAATGATAAATACTTTAAAAGCTTAATCCAAAGAATGAATAAGATTATGCATGTAAAGCAAGCATGTCAAACTTGAGGCCTACAACAAATATTTTTGTAGCCCAGCCAATATAACGGTATATAAGAAATGTTTTAGTAAATACTTAATTTTTACAATGTCCTGTTATACATAATTATTAATAATGAACTATAAAGTTTGCTAATGACTGATAGCTATAATTGTGTTGCATTTATTTCCATTATGCACCTTATGTGTAAACACACCATTTCTCTCCACTAATACTGGCAGTGAATATTTCAGCAGCCAATTTCCATGTCACGAGTTTTGGACTGACTTGTTTGGTGTGTGAAACAGAAAATATTTTACTTTCGGAGAAAAAGAAAAATAGGTTTATTTGCATTATGCTTATTAATTTGTGCAGTTAGTTATTCAGTATCTGGTAAGTTAATGTTCAAGAAAAATTAATTTTTATTAAAATGTTCTATTATTTTATGTTGACAATGACTCATTTATTTCAGCCCTTTGTATTCAGCATGTCTCTATTGAAATAAACCTATGTTTCTATGAAAATTGAAGCTTTTGTGTGTTTTTTTCAGCCCACATAAACTTAAACCTTGTTCATTTGGCCTGTGTTAGCCTTTGAGTTTAACATACTTGATGTAAAGCATTTAGTATAGAGTGTAACACACAGTAAAATGCTTTAAAATGGGAACTGCTATCACTATAAATATTATTATTAAATATAAGGCATGCTGACTCAAGGTATACTATGTATACAATTTTCTGGAAACATTCAATGCTAATGGGAATGGAAAAACAAATTATCTCTATTCTACAATATCATTATAAAGAGGAGAAAAAAAGAGGGTGTATTTAATATAGCACTCTGAAACAGCTTTAGACAGATGATGATAACAATCAATGATTGTACTATTACTCTATTATGCCTTCATAAAATGGATTACTTGCCATAGTGTACATAGATAACATAGCATGTACTTTCCCTTAGGGACTAACTGCCTATACTTAAGACTACAGACAAACTTTTATTCAATTAAGAAACTTGTCAGAAATCTATTTCTAGCCCTGGTCTTTCCCCACACTTTAACCCTGCCTAGATGCCTCAAAAGACTAATGCAAAACATGATATAGGAAAGTAGCACAACTGAAAGAGAAAGCTCAACTAAAAGATGCATAACTTTCAGCAATGCAAGTTATCACAAGTCACTTATAAGAGACTGCAATAATTCATTGGGCACAACATCCAAACTACCAGCAGCAAGGTGAGTCACAAGGCTCCATAGTGACTTATTCTCTGCAAAGCTCTTTTAGCACATTACTAATTCATTAATTCACATTTATTGAACACCCACTATGCACAGAGCTAATTTAGCTAATTACTCAGAAAACAGAATAGTAACATTAGCCAAAATCTTTCAAGCTAGAAGAATTATGCATATGCTCATTAATTTTCTGATGCACTCATCAAGTATTCAACATCTATTTCATGAGCATGTACTAACTGCCAAACACTCAACTTAAGAATGGAATATGAAGAAAAATAAGAAAAAAGTTCCAAAGGTGCCCAAAGTTTGGTCAAGTATTATCACCTGCCTATGAAACAAATTTGCCTGCTTGCACCTGTGATTTCTTTCTGCTAAGGTAATGTGTTGTGGAGCAGTCATCAGGTTAAAAAGTTAGGGGTGAAGAAAATATATTGGTGCCAAAGTCCTGCTAAGCAGGTAGGTAGCCACCATTATCCCCAGAAATATGAGATGAAAGGAGGATGAAAGTCAGAAGTGCAAATTTTATGGTGGAGGTGGCATGACACGAATCAACTACATTGACCTTTAGAACTTAAAGAAATGTTCTTTGAACAAATAATCACTTCAGCAACTCCGGGGAAGCTGGTTTCAGAAACCTGTTATGTAACAGTTGAGCAAGGGCATCTGGTGTGCTTCTTGTTTGCATTGTGCTGCATGAGTATGTTTTAGTCTGTGCACTCCCCACCCTTCTTCATGGACTGTCTAAAACTTAATGTGTATGTCTGGAAGTTAATGCTCTATTGTGCTTCTGGCTCTGTCTGCTTCGGCTAATGGAGTGTAGATAGCCATGGTTATTTGCAACTTCTGTCCTCCCTTTAGGGATTCCAGTTAGTAATTCCAGCCAGTTCTGATAAACAAAGGACAGAGAGAACTGGCACAGAGGTTGGAAATTGCTTGTTCTGTGCCAGTCACCAGTCTGCCACTGGTCAATGTCCTGAGGGTGCCTGTGCAGCTATAGGAATGCAACATCGGGAAGAAAAATTATCACTGAGTTTGGCATTTGGCGAACAGGTATACCCTTGAATAGAATGAGTAGCATCTCAGAGATGAATGGAGCACCGAAACATTATCTGATGAAGGGGCAGGTGAGGAACATGGCAGGAGAGTGTCTCCCAAAGACACTGAACAGTGGAGACAAAGCTATGTTATTTTCCAGACCCTTCTTGTTATAGACTTATCAATATCTTGGATTGATTTTCTCCAAAAGAAATCCCTGAGACAAAGACTTGGATGCCAGTAATTTATTTTGAGGTAATTTCTAATAGCACAAATGAGAAAGTGATGATAGAGAGGAAGAAAATCCATTAAAGCATATTATTGAGTGGACAAAAAGCTCTGCAGGCAACTGGGTCTCAACTCTAATGAAGACACTGCAAGGCACCATGATAAGGGAGCACACCTCAGAACTGTCCCACCAGGAAGTTTGGGGGCTTCATGGTTTCCGAGTGACTCCCATTCCATGAATTGTGGTTTGCTCCAAAGGACATTAACCACCTACACATACTTCTGGGTTGCACTGGTATGCAGGGGACAAGCTCAGTGGTACGGAAGAAAACCCTCAGGCAGAGAGAAAAATACAGGTGCTTGAGGTGGAAACATGCTGGAAACATCTACCACCGCCATAATGAACTCAGATGGGGACTGTGGGGACATGGGGGAGCATCAATAGTGTCTGCTACAGTCAGCAGACACACACAACATTTGAATTTGGAGAGAAAGAAATGGATACCTGGAGAGGAAAACTCTTCTTTATATGATATAGGAAGCCAAGATATGAAATATGGTGATATAAACAAAAACTCTAACAAGAGTCACTCCACCATCTTCTATCTGCATAGCTCTACATTATTGCCTTTTTTTTTAGACTTTAAATTCTACATCTGTGAAATGAAAACTATAAGATTTATTTAGTCTTGCTGGAAGAATTTTTAAGAGGATCAAATGAGAAACTGTTTCTGTAGATACAAAACTAAACATTATTATACACCAAATTTATTTATTTAACCAATATTATTGAGTGCCTTCCAACTCTATATTAGGCACTATGCTAAGCTTTAAAGATATGACAGTAAATAAAACCAATGAAGTTCTTGTTCTTACTGAGCTTATTGTCTTTGGAGGGATCTAGAGACCCCCAAAATTTAGAATGTGTCTATTAATCTGAGAACAATTTAGTAGGATTGGAGCTTAGGAAGCAAGGGGTGGAAAAACAGGAGAGGTGGGGCCTTAGAGATCCCCAGGGTTAGATCGCAAAAGGCCTTGGAGTTACAGTTAAGGGTTCTGACTTCCAAAGTGTCTGTTTCAACACCATGCTTTCTTCCCTCACAGTCCTCTCACCAACCAAGATCTTTGCTTTTGCTGCATGATCTCAAATATATTTTTTAATTGTGGTAAAACACACACAACATCAAATTTACCAACTCAACCATTTTAAAGTGTGTGGTTTAGTGACAGTAAATACATTCACATTGTTTTTCTACCATCATCACCATCCATCCACAGAACCCTTTTCATCCTACAAAACTGTAACTCAGTACCCATAACACCTCATTCCTTCTCCTCCTTAGCCCCAGGCAACCTTCTGTCTCTATGGATTTAACTACTCTAAGTATCTAATGTAAGTTGAATCATATGGTATTTGTTCTTTTGTGGCTAACACATTTCACTTAGTGATAATGTCAAGATCCATGCGAGTTATAACATGTGTCAAAAATTTTTCTTTCCTTCTAAAACTAAATAATATTCCATTGTAAGTATGTAGCATACTTTGTGTATCCATTCATGACCATTTGAGTTGCCTTTGCCTTTTGGATTTTGAGAATAATGCTGCTATGAGCATGAATGTATAAACATCTATTCAACTCCATGCTTTTAATTCTGACACCTTTTATCTATTACATGTTGTTTAAGAACCAGTTTCAAATTTGCACATTTTTTCTTCTTTATTAATGAATATGTGGAATTTTGTAGGCCATTCTTCTCTTTGGAGATATTTATCAGGTCCCTGTCTACTATGTTCCTCACAAGAAGTGTAGAATAATAGAGAGTATAGACTCTAAAACTAAACCTTCATTTCAATTCTAAAACTTCCAACTTAATAGCTGAATAAAGCTGAGCAAATTACTTTATTTCTTTAAGATTCAGCTCACTCTTCTCTAAATTGAGGAGAATATAATTAATTGAACAGATGACTGTACGCAAAAGTAATTATATACTATATTATATAACCAAAGTAGTTTAGGAACTCAGCACATTAAAAGTGATCTTTTAAAAATAGTGATTATTAATCTTGTGGGCACTTACTAAGCTATTTTGAATTCATAAGTGTGTGAATCAGTGATGAAATAAGTGGAGTTGTTTGAATGCCCAGTATGAACTAATTGGGGGCATCTTGACTCTTGTGATCCCCTGAACTGAGGCAGAGAAAATAATGTTGAGAAGGAATCTCCTACCCCATCATACTACAGTGTAACCCCAGCTTCAGTTGACTCAGGACCTACATGGTGCCTTTCCACATAGGCCACCAATGTCAACTCATTAACTCTGGATATAGAACTGGGGTGGAGAGGAAGAGGCAAGAAAGGTGAAACCTATTCACAATCCAGCAAACCCTAGGTAGGAGTTTTTCTCGGGTATGTTGCTTTGTTTCTGTTCAGGCTTTTTTCAACCAAGACACATTCCCAGTCCCATAATCCAAGAGATTCTTCACTGCCTTTTCCCACAAACTTAATCTTATATTTCAGTCAAAATTTCAAGGAAGCAAGCTGACTCAATTCTTTTGTGAAATGAAACAAAATACAAGTACTAATACCATGGTGTTTAGATGTCATAATTATTAAATGTATCATTTTAATTAGATATTGCGATCCTGCAAAGCCAATACTATTACATAAAAAATACTTCCAGGCTCTAAGAAATATTACTCTGATTTCTTTCAAATGTTTGATTAGACTAGAAATCGCTGTAATGCAACTAAAATTGTAGATGATAAAATTTCTGGTAAGGTTACCAGATCTTAGTCTCTCAGGTAAGTAACAACTTGAGAGGGGCATTGTACCACTCATGAGAAGTAACAGTTGGCTTCACAAGACAGAAACAGTTGGCTACTTCATTACTCAGATTTCAACCTAAAAAAAGAAATCAAAACCACAGCCCCCAAATCAAAAAGTCAGTCTACCAGGGACTATAACAGGTCATTATAGAGTATTTCTTTTAGTTAGGGTGTGTTTTCTCCAAAGTTTCTAAGGCAAACAGTCACCAAAACAAATACCAATGTATTGTACATAGAAAAGCCCTTGTGTATATACACTTCCTTTTAGAAAGTGCTAATCAGCAGGTGACTCAACTTGTTAACTCCTCACAAAGGTGTGCCTTTCACTCCCGGAAGGAAAGGCCAACTCACTTGCTGATACTAGGTCTCAGACTTGAGTTGAAGCACTTAAAAAGGAAGAATAGGTATCAGATATCTTCCTCAATACACCCAAATAGACAAATGCCCGTTACATTAAGGTACTCTTTTTGAGTACAGATTGATAATATGCTTTTTCAAGAGGTATAGTTGCATTAAGGAGTGGGCAAAAGTAGGTTTACAATAATGTAATTCTGCATAATAAAAGGGTAATATGCAAATTTTTCCCCTTGACCAGGAGGTTAACCAGGATGTGGCTGGCTCACCAACCACCTGGGGCCCCTCCCCCCAGCCTTACCTCTTATACCCTTCCACCTCGATCAGACCGCACCTGGGCATGAATTTGTGCACTGGGCCTCTAGTAAGTAATATATAATAATACAACAAAAGGATAGATACAGAGACAGTAAAGCTTCAAACAGACTGTGAAATTACAGCAGGAAGATTAAAGTTAGGTGAGGTAGATAAGAGATCAATCAAAGGACTTGTATCTATGCATATAATCATAACCAATGAACATAGACACTGGGGGGTTGGGGTATGCCTGGGAGGGAGGGGGGGCAATGGGAAGATATGTATAAAAAATTAAAAATAAATAAATAAATAAACTCAGTGTTTTTCACAATCACAACTATAAGCCCACTTTTGCCCAACACTGTAATTTCAGACACAGAGAAAGGGGAAGGTGGAGAAAACTAGGGATGTTTAGATTTAAAAATTATCCTTCCCTGTTCATAATTCTGGATGGGTCTTTTTTTAGCAATAGATATGGCAAATCATATGACATAGAGGTTGTTATTTCTCGTTAATGTTTTAGCTTTTTTGTAATGCTCATTATGTGTACCCTTTGTGTGGACCTGTGGGCAGCTGGGGAGAGACCCAAAACTAGAATACTGAAGAGTGCCCTAAAGTCAAGAGGTATGCTTTCTTGAGTCAGATTATTGTGGATTCACATCCCTCCATGAAATCTACTGCTGTGATGTTCAGTTTTCTCATCTGGGGATAAATATTATATAATCTTTTATTCTTTTTTTAGACACTGATATTGAAAGCAAAAACATCCAACCTTGTATTTACCTCATAATGAGCTGAAATAAGTGAATAAGATGAAATGAATGAATTAAATTAGGTGTGAAAGGCCTGATATATAGGAAATATCCAATACATAAAAACATTATTATCAATTGTAGCAGTAGTGGCAGCTCAACCTCCCTGGACTGGCTGATCTAAAGTAGAGTTCATTGTGATCTTGCCCTAAAGAGATTTTTTTGTTCAGTTTTGTAAAGTGGTTCATACTTCATCAGCAGTAGAGTCCTAGAATCGAAAAATCATCCATCAGGCTCCTCTGGAGACTGTCTCTGGAATAAAGTAAGACAGGATAAGACAAGAATAAAATTTACTTGTATTTCTGTTGCACACATCTCAGACCATCATTAAAGGTCAAGGTGTAAACAGAGTGTAATGTCCCAAGAAGGATAGAGGACATCCATGCGAAAGGTAAGCCTGGCATAAACCAAACAGGCTAAAGAAGTAATGCATATCAAAGGGACATAGAAGCCAGATTGAATGGCCAATCAAAGAACAATTTGAGCATTAAAGTAAAATTATAGTAACATTAATCCACTAAATACTGTAAGAAATCATGAATCTTATTTCAGCATGGATTCATTGAATATTTAATTTGAAATGGAATGTTTATATACTATCAATGTGACTACATACAATTTATTCACTTTAGCAGGAAAAATTTTACAATGAAAAATCCTGGTAGACACGAACTCAAATGTTTGTTTACATTCAATCTTGACTTTCCCTCTTTCCTTTCTGTCCTGAATATACTGGATACATTTACCTCTTTATCACTCCTTTGAAATCATTGTCATCCAGGTCAATATGACATCTACAAGATCAAATCTAATGGTCAATTCTCAATTATCTCATCTGACCTCTCAGGAGGTATTACACAAATGATCACTCACTGTTCTTAAAAGCCTTTTTAAAAACATTACATCTGTACCGCCATTCAGTTCTGGTTCTCCTTATACTACACAGGCTGCTCTTCCTTACTGCCTTTTGCTGGGTTCTCTCTTCTTCTCCACTATTAAATCTTATAATGTACCAAGATTCTTTCCTCAACTCTCTTTTCTTTTAAATCTATAATCACCCCTTAGATAATTATAACCAATATACTGTTGGTTACTCAGTTTATGTAAATTAACTGTCAGAGACATTTATTCAACTGTCTACTCAACATCCAATATCCAATTAAATATCTACTGGAAATTGCAAATTCAGCAAATCCAAAACTGAATTCTTGATTCCTTTCTCTTCCCTAAAACCTGCTAATCTCCTAGTGTTTCTTGTCTCAGTAAATGATGCCACTCTTTATCCTGATGCTTAAATGAAAATCATTAAAATTCTCCTCAATTTTACCCTTTCTCTTTCCATATTCAGTAATAATAGTTTATACCCATAGAGCATTTACTGAGATCTAGGCACCGTTGCAAGTGCTTTGCATAACTAATGGAACCTTTACAAAAATTAATAAACTAGGTTATTTTTACCTCTTCCTTACTGATTTTTACTCATTAGGAAGATAAGGAAACAAAAAGACAAAGATTGTCATTTCGAAATGTCATAGAGATAGCTTGTGCCCAGAAAGGGATTTCAAACTTGAGAAGCTTGTCTCCAGAGACTATGATCCTAACCATCATTTTACACTGCCTACATTGCAATAATCCACTAATTTATTCTCCTTTATTTACTCATTTTCTCCTAAAATTTTCACATAATATGCTAATCATTCCCTTTTTAAAAAGTCAGCTAACATTACTCATCTTTTTTAAAATACTCTCGTGGTTTTCTATTACATAAAGTATAAAATCAATCTGTCTGCTATGACCTATAAGACCTATTGATGTAACGCATGCAGTATCTTATCTTTAACTTTGTGAGACTATGTCAAAAGTATATTCATGTCATTTGTCTAAATATGAAACTATACAAAATCAATTTATTTAAAAAATTTAATTTTTTCATGTTTTTTTCAAACATAAGTAAGCTTTATTAAATAATATTGCAAAAGTAAAACTATTTAAAGTTTTAACAAACATTTAAGATCCATTTCATTGCGAGGATCAATAAGAGGCATCACTCTTCATGCATTTTATATCTAGTCTAACATATGCACAATAGTATATGGCATAATATTCCTCAGACACTATATGCAACGTATGCTAGTACCATACTCCGTGTTTGTTTATAAATAACTCAAGAACCAAATTGGAAACAAAGAAAATAAAAAAATGGACATTACACACTTCAGGGAAATCATTGCATTCATGCTATCTAAGAGGTAGAATTTGACAGGTTAAAGTATCTAAACACTTCCTCTCAAATCTACTGGGCAATTCACAACTGTGTCCTTCACTCATGTCAGCAGGAATACAACTCTCAAATCTGTGAAGAATTTGAACAAAATTGCCCACTCTTTCCAGCATATAAAAATAAGAGATGTGAAAGAGTTTCCTTGGGTGGTATTAAAGCAAATGCTGGCAATTACAAGTAGTGCTCTGCCAAGATTGGATGCAGGATCCCAAATGACAGAGTTGCCTAGGGCGGGTTAATAATTGTAACATTCCTATTGTTTTTAGATTTATTGTATGAAGGAAGTCTGAAGTATGGTTTCAGGGTATGGATCTTTCTAGTAGGGTCTAAAGACAGTAGTGAGCCAATGACATATTTTGCTCTTGATTCTCACATCGCATCTTTTGCCCTTAATTACTACACTCAAAATACTCAGAGAAAACTGGTTTGATTATCCTTATTCTGCTTAAATCTCTGGATTCTAGCTTTCCTTCAGAACTTTTCAAGGAAGTTTACACTATTTGATGAACTCCTTAGTGCTTTTTAAGGAGATTGTTATAACACTGAAATCTAGATTTGAAGCTGCTTTCATTGGGAGCACTAATCTCAAAAAACATTTTATTTATTTATTTATTTTTCAGAATCCAGTGCAGATTCTTTCTCATTTGGTTACTCCATACCTATCCCATGACATCCTACCACTCTTTTAAGATTTTTATTGGAAAAGGTACTTAAAGATTTCTATGTTGCCAACCAGTTGATATCTTATTAGATTGTTTGATTCTCTTATTTCTTCTGCTTCACCAAATATTCTTTCTCAATATTATTTTCTAGCTCCCTCTACTTTACAAACCTGAGTTTACTTAAAGATCAGTCCTTGATTTTTTTTATCCTCTGTTTTTACACTCTTTCATATAGGACCTTATGAATGCTTTTGGCTCTAAGAATAATTTATATACCAATGATTACTACAATTTTATCTTCTAATTTTTTACCTCATTTTCAATATTAATAAATTAAAATGAAAATCTGTATGCTTTTTTCAAAACATTTAGAAAAACTATTTGATGAAATACAACATTCATTCATGACATAACTCCTAAACTAGGAGTAGAAGAAAAACTCCTTTATATCGGAGAAATTTACATAAAACATATAGCAACAATAGTGAAATAGAAAGAGCTTATCCTCTGAAAGCTGAAATAAGATAGGTATATTATCACTGCTTCTACTCAACATTTATTGAGGTAATAAGGCAAAATACAGTATTAAGAATTTTAAAGATAATAATGAAAGAAAGTAAAAAGCAATTATACAAAGATAACATATTTTATATATATATATATTTAAAACTATAGATAAATTATTAAAAGTAATAGTTGTTTTTAATGGTAGCTGAATATTGGAACAATATAAAAATTTTTTAATTCTATATTATAGCAAAAATATGAACATGTAGAAATTATGTTACAAAATTTTGAAAAATATATATTGCTTATATAACATCAAATAATATGAAACATGTAAAAAAATAACAAAATGTATGAAAGACTTCTACTGAGAAATTGTGAGACATGAAATGTTTTTGAGAAACATTAAAGAAGAAAATATAAATAGAAAAAGAATATATCCTATTGACTAATTGGAAGGTCCAATAGTAAAGGATTCAGTTTAATCAACAACCCAGCAATTAGTCTTGGTATTTAATTTTTAATATGATGGGTTTATTATAAAAATAACATAGAATACAATTGTCAAATAAAACAATGGCATTTAAAAATATATATTTTTATTAATTTCAGAGAGGAAAGGAGAGATAGAGAGAGATAGAAACTTCAATGATGAGAGAGAATTATTGAATGGCTGCTTCCTACACACCCTACACTGGGGATCAAGCCCACAACCTGGACATGTGCCCTGACCCAGAATCAAACTGTGACCTCCTGGTTCATAGGTCAGCACTCAACCACTGAGCCATGACAGCTGGACAAAACAACAGCATTTTAAGGAAGGAAAACTTATTTAGGAGAATTTGCCAATTTCAAGTCATTATCTATCTATAATAATAATAATAGGGTAATATGCTAGTTAGACTGGACATACTTCCAGATGAAGCCAGGGCCGGAGTAAAGCCTGGTCCCAGGTGCCAGAGGGAAATCAGTGCTGGCAGCCAGGAAAAGGAAGGCCTACTCTTTCATGAGTTTCATGCATTGGACCTCTAGTCTACCTAATAAAAGAGTAATATGCTAATTGACCACACTTTCGCAACACCCACCAGCCAATCAGGAGTGAATGTGCAATTTACCCAAAAAAGACGTTAGGTTAATTTGCATACATGGACAGAGTGGCTGGGGGCGGGACGGGACACTTGCCATAGCGATGATGCAAAGATTCCACAACACCTCAGCTACTCCGGGCCTCTGGGCAGCGTGGGAAGGCAGAAAGGTGGCTCTGGGCTGGAGTGGAAAGGTGGTTCCGGCAAGAGCAAAAGCAGTGCCAGCAGCCACGAGAAGGAAGGCCTATTCTTGCATTAATCTTCATGCATTTGGCTTCTAGTATATATATAAAAGCCTAAGCGACCTTTACAACCAAATGACTGAAAGAATGAATGACCAGTTGACCAGTCACTATGAAACACACTGACCACCAGGGGCAGATGCTCAATGCAGGAGCTGTCACCTGGTGGTCAGTGTGCTCCCACAGCCAACCTCCCATGGCCCCTTCCACGGTAGCCTCTCCATCAGCCCCAATTGGGAGGGCTGGTTGGCCAACCTCCCACAGTCCCTCCCCACTAGCAGCCAGACTCCCAATAGACCTTGATCACTGACCAGGCCAAGGGACCCCACCCATGCACAAATTTGTGCAGCAGGCCTCTATGAAAACTATAATTTTAAAATATATTTTTTACAGAGAGAAGGGAGAAGAATAGTTAGAAACATCGATGAGAGAAAAACATTGATCAGCTGCCTCCTGCACAGCCCCACTGGGGATTTGCTCGCAACCAATGTACATGCCTTTGACTGGAATTGAACCTGGGACCCTTCAGTCCACAGGCTGATGCTCCATCCACTGAGCCAAACCAGCTAGGGCTAAACTATAATAATTTTAAAAAATTTGTATTTGCATTGAGGTAGTGCAATGGAATAAAATAGAGGATATTGTTAGTGGGCCATAAAAAGAACATGTTAATACTTAATAAATTACAGAATTATCATTTTTTGATTATGTGGTTTTAGAACAATTGGGTTTCTTATGTGAGTAAAATATATTTGAACATTACTCCATAACATACACTAAACATTGATAAACTACATAACATTGATGTTTCTCTCCCTCTATCAGCTCTAGGTGAGTTAACAACATAAATGTAAAGGAAAAGTATAAACATTTTATGTATAAAATAACATATTTATGACCAGCAATAGGGAAATAGTTATTAAATGAGACATCAAAAAGAAGTGATTGGAAAACTGAACTACTTTGAAATTAAGTACTTCTGTTACCAAAATATAGCATCTATAGAGAGAAAAGGAAAGCCACAGAGTATAAGAAATATTTCAAACCCATATAACTGCTCAAGAACTACCATGTAAAATATATTTTAAAAAACCTCCAATAACAACAACAACAACAAAAACATACATCAGGAAATAAAAAAGGTATCCCAATTTTTAAAATGAAGAAATATGTGAACATTTTCTATTTTATGAAAATAGAAATCAAAACATCTAAAAGACATTTGAAAATTAATCTCATTTATAATCAGAAAAACATTACTTAGAACCACAATGAAATACTCTTATGTATCAAATTGGCTAAAATCTGGCATTTCATAGTAATGTTGGCATGGATATAAGGCAATAGGAAATGCTACATTATTTGTTGCGAGTATAAATTGCTATATGTAATTATAATATAAATTTTTGACAATATTTTCAGGAGTAGAATATATGCATATTAAGCATTCCCACTCTCAGTATAATCTCATGGAAATGTATACCAAGAAATATGTTCATGAATGTTCCTAGAAGAATAATAATAGCTGAAAATCTGAAAAAATAAGCTCCTATTCACATCAACATTAGGATGAATAAGTGTAGACTGCTGTATAGTAATACAAATAAATAACTATAGTTGCCTGCAATAACATAGATCAAATGTCAGCAAACTATAGCCCCTGGGCACAAACCAATCCACTGTGACCTATTTTTTCATAGCCTACAAGCTAAGAATGTTTTTACATTCCTAGGGCTTGTAAAACAAACAGAAAAACAAACACAAAATAATATATGTCAGAGAATGTACATAGTCTGAAGAGACTTAAATATTTACTATTGTGCCCCTTACAGAAAAGGTTTGCCAATGCCTGACACAGATGTTAAAGAGCACTCTTGATCAAAAGAAGTAGGACTCAAGAATGAATAGAGAACAATTCCAATCAAATAAAGTCCAAAATCCAGGAGAAGTAAACTCTTCTCTTTTATGAATAATATAAATAGGAAAACTATAAAACCCCAGAAAATGTCTACAACAAAAGTCAGATTGTAATTATTATTTGGGAAGAAGAGTGTTATCATGCCAGACAATCCAGTTCCTTCTATGTATCTGTGTTTCCCAGATCCTCAGAGGAAATAGGAGCATGCAACCCAGGCATGTGCCCTAACTGGGAATCAAACCCATGACCTCCTGTTCACAGGTCTATGCTCAACCACTGAGTCATGCCAGCTGGACAATTCTATCTTTGTCTTTAGCCCTTGACATTTTAATTATGGTGTGTCTTGGTGTGGTCCTCTTTGGATTCCTCTTATTTGGGACTTTCTGTGTTTCCTGGACTTGTAAGTTTGTTTCTTTCATCAGGTAAGGGAAGTTTTCTGCCATTATTTCTTCAATAGGTTTTCAATATCTTGCTCTCTCTCTTCTTCTGGCACCCCCCCGTAATTTGGATGTTGGTTCAGTTGAAGTTGTCCCAGATACTCCTTACACTATCTTCATATTTTTTAATTCTTTTTTTTTCTTTTTGCTCTTCTGATTGGATATTTTTTGCTTCCTCATCTTTCAAATCGTTGATTTGATTCTCAGAATCCTCTATTCTACTGTTTAATCCCTGTATATTATTCTTTATTTCAGTCAGTGTATACTTAATTTCTGACTAGTCCTTTTCCACTTTTTTTTTGGAGCTTTCTAAAACATTCTTGAGTAACTTCATAACTGTGGTTTTAAACTCTATATTCAGTAGTTTGCTTTATTCCATTTCTTTCATTTGTGATATGTTTCTTTGTATCTACATTTTGGCTGCTTCCCTGTGTTTGCTGCTCTGTATTGGGTAGAGCTGCTATGTCTTCTTGAATTGGTAGAGTTGCCTTGTATAGTAGGTGTTCTATAGGGCCCAGTGACTCAGCATCACCAGTCACCTGAGCTGGAAGCTCTAAGTGCACCCTGTTGAGGGCTGTGAGCACAGTTTTGTTGTAGTTGCTGTTGGTGTCACTGGAAGGAATTGACCTCCTGGCAAATTGGCTGTGAGGACCAGCTGTGACTACAGTGGGAGAGCTGCTGTGCAGGAGACACGCCTATTGAGCAACACTTGCTTCAGTGGGGCTTTGGTGCTCACTGAATCTGCCCTTTGAGTGTGTTGCTTATGGATATGTAGAGTTATAATCTGGTATGGTCTGACACTAACCACTGGGTATACTGGCTCTTGGGTCTCAAGGGAGATGCAAAGTCAGCCACTTCCTAGGGCCACCCAGCAGGAGCTATAGAGAGATCTGCAGATTCCTCTACTTTGTATCAGGTTTGGAAGTGCCCAGATGAGGCCCAGCTGTGAAACAAGGCAGGCTGGTACTAGTGCCAGGTCACAGACCTTTTATTGATAGGTTTGAGGCTCCTTGATCAAGCTGCAGCTTGATTGAGAGCTTTTAGCCTGAGCAAGGACAGGCAATTCATATGCAAAAAACACTGCACACAGCTTGTAAATTAGATAAAGTAGGGCCTTAGGGAATCATCAGGGTGGAGCAAACAGAAATGGCTGCCAGTCAGCCTTGTGATCTAAGAGGTCCCAGCATAGGAACAATGATCTCTGAGATACTTCCATCTGGGAGAAAGTAATCCCCAAGTTCCTGCCCTGATGCCAGACAATCCAGTTCCTTCTATGTGTCTCTGTTCCCCAGAGCCTCACCTGGTGCTGGAGCTCAGAGGAAACAGGACCTTGTAAATTCAGTTCATACTGCCGACCTTTTAAAAGGTTCAGCTGGGTCTCCAGCAGCCTCTATGTCACTGAGCCACAATTCACAGTGATTTTTACAGCCTGTAGTTCTTACTGCCCTTAGAACAACCAGTTGCTATGATGTGCACTGATGATTAGGGGGTGCGCCAGAACATGGCTGGTGTTGGCTGCAGCAGGATGGTGGAGCAAGCAAGTGAGGGCACCAGACCAAGGCAGGGTGCTGGTCACTGTCAACATGGTGAGCCTCTGGTGGTTACTGAAAATTCTTTATTCCGCACGCCACATCCTGCCCAGCACTCACACCTGCTGCTGGCACAAGCCCCGCTCGCACCCACTGCCAGCACCTGGCGCCAGCTTCAATAGCTTGGCGCCGTCAGCAGGTGTGAGTGGTGGCTGCCAGCCTCAATTGCTCCTGAGGGCTTCTCCATCTCCTGAGGGGTGATCAGGGCCATCAGCCACTTCTATCGACCTCTGCCAGTGCCGGCCCCACTCACACCTCCTGCTGGCACTGGCCCCAGTCGCTCCACACCTTCAGCAGGTGCGAGCAAGGCTGGCACCGTCAGCACGTGGGAGCAGCAGCAGCAGGAACAGGACTGCCAGCAGACAGGGGACGGGGCCGCAGCAGGAGGAGCCAGGCGGGGGTGTGGAGGATGAGCCAAAACCCACCCCTGTGCCCACCGCAGCCTCTCGGCCCACAGTTCCTTTCAAGGTGCACGAATTCTTGCACTGGGCCCCTCGTACAAAATAAGAAGAGGAGGATGTACTAGTAGCTATCTCAGATATAAGATTTATTATAAGGCTACTAGAATTAGGACAGTGGAATAGATGCAGGTTAGGTTATCAGAGCAATTGAACAGCAGAGAGACCAGAACAGACACTTGCATATTTAGAAACTTGTTATATGAGATGGTTTTAGAAACCGCTGGTGGGAGGGAAATTACTGCATAATAAATAGTGTTGGAGTAATTATCTATTTATAAGAAATTAAATTTCTACTCTATATGATAATAACAGTAGCGACAACAAGAATTGTAATAATAATTAACATTTGTCAAGTGTTCTTTATAGGGCGCCTTATCGGGGTGATAAATTTTGTACAGGAGTTAACTCATTTAGTCCTTTTGACATGCCAATGAGATATTATACAGATAAGTAAGTCCAGTCTCAGAAAGAGGCAGAACATGCTCACAATCACACAGCAAGTAAATGTCAGAGGCAGAATCCTGCTTTGTTCAGGGGCAGGCAGGCTCCAAGCCCTTGCTCTTAACTATCACAGGCTACTTTATTGTGATGAAGATTAAATCCCCACGAGTCAAGGTCCTAACAGTGAAAATAAACCTTAAAACACCAAGAATCTTTAGGACATATGACACTAGGTTAGAAAAGCATTCTACACACATATTTACTACATTTATAATCATAAGCAAGGAATGTCATTTAACAACAATAAAATAATAGTTATATATTAGATGGGAGGGGGAACAGTGGGATAGCTGAGGGAATTTTAAGGTGTTTCTGTGATATTTTGTGTTTTTTTAAAAAAAACAATAATCTATGGCAAATATGGAAAAATGGTATTTGTTAAACCTGATTAGTAGATATGCATAGGCCAGTTTATTTCTCTACATTTTAGCATTTTCTAAATATTTGCATTTTTACTTTTTTAATCTTAACCCAAGGATATTTTTTCATTGATTTTTAAAGAGAGTGGGAGAAAGAGGGAAAGAGAGAAATATCAACATGAAAGAAATGCATCAGTTGATTGCCTCTTGCCTGGACCAGGGCCTGGCTGGGAAGTACCTGCAACCAAGGTATGTGCCCTTGACTGGAATTGAACCTGGGACTCTTTGCTCTGCAGGCCAATGCTCTATCTACTGAGCCAAACCAGCCAGGGCTAAATATTTGTATCTAAAAATAAAACAGGCACAAAATAGATTTTAAAAATTAAATTAGAATTTAAATGGAGTCAGTGAGCATAAAATATTCTCTTTTTTTCAACATTCCATACTTTATTTATTTTTTTTTACTTCTCAATGACAGTTAAATTTTAATATTATTTTATACTAGAGGCCGAGTGTATGAAATTTGTGCATGGGGTGGGGGGTGTATCCCTCAGCCCAGCCTATACCCTCTCCAATCTGGGACATCCCTCTCATAATCCAGGACCTTTGGCTCCCAAACTCTCACATGCCTGCTTGCCTGATTGCCCCTAACTGCTTCTCCCTGCCAGCCTGATCACCCTGTAACAACTCCCCTGCCGGACTGATTGATGCTTAACTGCTCCTCTGCCAGGCCGGTCACCCCAACTGGCCCTCCCTTGCCAGCCTGGTTGCCCCAACTATTCTCCCCTGTAAGCCTGATCACCCCCAACTACCCTCCCCTGCAGGCCTGGTCCTTCTAACTGCCCTCCCCATGCCTAGTCCCCCACAACTGCTCTCCCCTGCAGGCCATCTTGTGGAGGCCCTCTTGTGTCCACATGGGAATGGTCATCTTTGACCATATGGGGGCAGCCATCTTGTGTGTTGGAGTGATGGTCAATTTGCATATTACCTCTTTATTAGGTAAGATTAATTTCAGGTATACAGCTTAGTGGTTAGACAATCATATAGTTCATAAAGTGTTTTTTCCTATATTCTAAGTACTCACCTGACAGCATAGTTTTACAATATTAGTGACTATGTTCTCTATGCTGCAGCTTACATCCCTGTGACTATTTTTGTGACTACCAATTCACACTCCTTAATCTCTTCATTTTTGTCACCCAGGCCCCAGACTCCTCCTTTGTGGCAACCATCTGTCTTCTAACTATGTTTATGAGTCTGTTTCAACTTTGTTTGTTTATTTTGTTATTTAGATTCCACAAAGAAGTGAAATCACAAGGCATTTGTCTTTCTCTATCTGACTTATTTCACTTAGCATAATGCCCTCTAGTTTCATCCATGTTGTTTCAAATGATAGGTTTACATACATTTTTATGGCTGAGTAATATTCTCTTATATGTATGGGATGGATAGATAGACAGATAGATAGATAGATAGATAGATAGATAGATAGATAGTTTCAAATGATAGGTTTACATACATTTTTATGGCTGAGTAATATTCTCTTATATGTATGGGATGGATAGATAGATAGATAGATAGATAGGTATAGATATCTCATAGTTATCACAGCTTTTTATCCTCTATTTATAGGCCATTTTATTGCTTTCATATGTTGGCAATTGTAAATGCATTGCAACGAACATAGGGATGCATATAACCTTTCCAATTAGTGTTCTGATTTTCTTCAGATATATATCACTAATGTGCACACAAATGTGATAAAATTACCTACAGTAGTCCATTCTTAAACATGCATATCATACTCTGGTTATCACATGAGGCATCTATTGCCTTGTGCACTACAGTTCTGCAGTAAATACTTGTTGATTTATTATGGTATTAAACTGTAATAAACCAAATTAAACTATACTAATTCAGAAAATGCCTAAACGTATTCCTTTGGTACAAAATTGATTTCCTCTGCATAATGTTAGAAAAGAAAAGCTGGTGGCCCTGGTTTCTCTACTTTCAGTAGAAAAACTGATTAGGATGCTTTGTGCAAATTGTGTTTTAAAATAAACTTCCTTGGAAATTCTGGGATGTTTGTTTACTTTGTGAGCATTTCTCTCCCTGCACACAGAGAACTAACAACTCTCCTCAGCCAGCTTTGGCTAACCTTGTGTGCTCTTTCTCCCCATTTAGAATTCCATGAATCTCAATTTTTATTTCAAGCACAATATGGTGCCTCTGAAATCATTCTGATCATTTAGAGTAGTTTTCTCATCCTCACAATGTTTTCATTTGCTTTTTTCAGGCACCTTCCTGGAGCTAAGACTGAACAAAACAAAGGAGTATTCTTCCTGCTTCTCTTCTTTTACATTTATATTCATGATTATTTACAACTAGAGGCCCAGTGCATGAAATTTGTCCATGGGGGTGGGGGTGGAGTGAGTGAGAGAGGAGAGGTTGTCCCTCAGCCTAGCCTACACCCTCTCCAATCTCGGACCCCTGGGGGATGTCGTCCAGCAGTCAGACATCCCTCTCACAATCCAAGACTGCTGACTCCCAACTGCTTGCCTGCCTGCCTGCCTGATTGCCCCTAACCACTTCTGCCTGCCAACTTGATCACCCCCTAACTACTCTCCTGCCAGCCTGATTGGTGCTTAACTCCTCACCTGCTGACCTGGTCATCCCATCAATTCTCCCTTGCCAGCCTGATCACCCCTAACTGCCCTCCTCTGCTGGCCTGATAGCCCACAATTTCCCCCAGTCCACCTTGTGGTGGCCATCTTGTGACCATATGGGGGCAGCCATCTTGAGTGAGGGTGTTGTGGTTAATTTGCATATTACCTCTTTATTATATAAGATGGGACTAGGTCAGAAAGACTTGGATTTTAGATGCTACCAAATTTTCAGTTTCTATCACATATGGCTGATTTCATGGAACCAGGTTGTGTAGGTGCGGTTGATGGTGCAGGCTTTGCTGTGGAGGGTACATTGGTTTTTCAGGAAATTGTGTGGTGAATACTTCCACCCTAGATTTCAAAGTCAGGTTAGCTTGGGCACTTATTTGCACTGTTATGACACCTATTCCTATTAATATGTTCTTTGTAGTCTGGCTCTTAGATGTTTGAAAATATCTTCCTGTTATAAAAATAATCCATGGTTGAAGTTCTGGAAGTTTCTGAGCGGCTTTTAATGTTATCCTAATGTTCTCTAAATTATTCTCTTTGTTTTTTAAATTCTTACCCAAAGATATTTTTTTCATTGCTCTTCAGAGAAAGTGCAAAAGAAGAAGGGAGAGAAGGAGAGAGAGAAAAAAAGAGAGAAACATTGATGTGAGAGAGACACATCAACTAGTTGCCTCCTGCATGTGCCTGATGATGGGCAGGGAGGAAAACCAAAACACAGGTACCTGCCCTTGACTGAGAATCAAATCCAAGACCCTTTGGTGTGAGGGTCAATGCTTTAACCAGTGAGCAACACTGGCCAGCGCCAAATTAGTCTCTTGATTTATGTTTTTATCCAAATTAATATTTGTTCAATTTATTTTCTCTGCAAGTCTGTGGTACTCTGAATTATACGTTCTTCTTTTTGGTTCATTGTATTGGCAATATCTTCTACTTTTACCTATTTTGAATCAACTTGCCACTTGACTACACTTTCCCTTTGCAGTGGCAACTATGAAGGCTGTGATGTTTGTGAAATATTTATAAAAACAAACCAAATAAAAAATGCCCAACAATTGCAGTTTTCAACAACTCTGTCACTTCCTTTTCCTGTTGTCATTTCTAATCTCTGTTACTTCTGTTTTTGAAATACACAGCATCTTTACAAAACCTCATCTTTGCATCTACACATCGTGTTACAGTGTTTTTGTTTTGTTTTGTTTTGTTTTGTTTTTTACTATTTATGTTTTGAAATTAGATTACTCTTTTTTCGTTTTCTCTCCCTGTCCCTCTCTTCCTCTCACTGTGGACAGTCTTGTTCTTTCACACCTCTCCCACTTTTCTTTAACCAAACATTTATTATCTGGCCTGCCACTATGTTCAGCAATGATTTCCAAAAAGAAAATGTCAATAAGATACATTACCTAACTTTCAAGAACTCATAGTCCACTCAAAGAAAGACATGTGCAATAAATAACTACAATATACTAAATTTTGTAAGAGAATGTTGGACAAAAATTCATGGTTAACTTTGTCTTAAGGTGCCAGAAAAATAACCTGTATAGAAGTAGGAGTTAATACAGATTTAATTCAATTATCTATCTTTTCTTACTTATTTTCAGTTTAATAATTTTTATTGACATTCAAAGCCAAAATATGTAAAAATAAACAAGACTTATTCACTTTTGTCATATCCATTTTTTTCTTTTTAGTTTTAATTATTAACCACAAAGAGCTATTAAGTCAGAAAAAGTCCAAGAAGCTAAGCCTTGTTATTTTGAGATTTGACTGGTGTTTTGTTTTCCCATCTTCCAAGCTCAGGGGGTTATAAGAAGTTCCCTTTTGCACATGACCTCCTGTACTGAGGGCTAAATTAGTTATTTTTGGATGACCATAAAAATTTCTCAAAGCAACTTGGGTTAAATCCCATATCACCGGTTCCCTCTCTAGACAAATCTCTCACAGAGAAGGACCATCTGCATTTCTTCTTTAATTTTAATTATCATAGATATCTTTCTGATCTGCCTTTACTTCCATAAAAAAAATGTAGCCATATACAAAGATAACATTTAATTGCATTTTTATTTAAAAATATTTCACCACTGTTGAAAACTATTGATTAATAGTTTCCTGAAAGTATGCTTAGTTTTTCCAATATTTTTCATTGTGTTAGAATTTCTCCTTAATATAAAGACACCACTTGTAAGAAATTCCATAATCTAATAAATTCTGCTTCTCAACTTTCTGGTCTGTTCTATTAGTCTATTTGTATATATTTGTTTATTTGCACATTACTTTGACATTTAAAAGTTTATAATGTTTTGGTATTTCTTAGAACAAAAGTTCCCTCTTTCTTTTTTCCTTTTAAAAGCTGTTATTTTTACACATATATTTTTCACTTGAATTTTAGAAATAGCTTATCAAGTTCTATGAAATATTCTTCTTTTATTTGTGAATTATTCTCTATCTTGGTTACAGTTGCCAGAGATTTACTCATATTATAAACCTTAAGAAAATACATATTTTTCTGGTATAGAGTCACAAACCCAAAGATTTTTTCAAAAGCTTCATGTTTTTTAGTCCAATTAGATTATTTTTTAAGTATTTTATCAAATCCAATTTTATATTTTCTCTTTATATTTTTGTGATGAAAAGTTTCTAAATGTGGATTGAATGGGATTTTTAAAATTTTTGTTTTTATTTATCTTTCTTGAGGTTCAGCAGGACTTTACTTTTGAGAATTTATATCTTGGCTCAGACTTCAGGATATCAGAACTCAGTTATGCAAATTTGTGTGTGTACATTTGTATACACACATTTAA
Source organism: Lasiurus cinereus (assembly GCA_011751065.1). Taxonomy (NCBI): domain Eukaryota; kingdom Metazoa; phylum Chordata; class Mammalia; order Chiroptera; family Vespertilionidae; genus Lasiurus; species Lasiurus cinereus. The sequence goes on from JAAGEH010000050.1 coordinate 310,221, forward strand.
TCCAAATCCATATTGAATGTGAATATCTATACTAATAAAAGCCTAGGTGTTTTTCATGCCCTTGTGCTATGCCCTAATGTCATCACAAGTTGGCCACCACAAGAGGGCCATCACAAGATGGCTGCCACAATATGGCTGGCAGGGGAGAGCAGTTGTAGGGGACCAGGCCAGCAAGGCAGGGCAGTTGGGAGTGATTGGGCTGTCAGGGTAGGGCAGTTAGGGGCAATCAGGCTGGCAGGAGAGCAGTTAGGGGCAATCAGACAGGCAGGCAGTTGAACAATTAGGAGCCCACGGTCCTGGATTGTTAGAGGGATGTCGACTGCCACTTTAGACCCAATTCCTACCAGCAGTTGGACATTGCCTGAGGGAATGGAGAGGGTGCAGGCAGGGCTGAGGGATACTACCTCTTATGCATAAATTTTGTGCACTTGACCTCTAGTCCTATATAATAAAGAGCTAATATGCAAATGGTCATCATGCCCTCGCACCAGAGCCAAGGGACCTAAGGACAGGCTGGGGCACCTAAAACCACACTCCCTAGCCCAGTTCTGAAGGACCTGAGGCTGTATCCCCTACCCTGTAGGGCTTGACACAGGTGGGGCCAGGTGGGTCTGGGTCTCACGTGATTTCGAGGAGCAAGCAGGTGGGTGGGTCTTGCCTCTTGGGTCCCACATTGCACCCCAGACTCTGACAAGGGGGAGATTTTCATATACATTTTACTAATTTTTTTCATCTCTGACACTTCTATTATAGAGAAAGGGCAAAGAGCAATATTAAAATATTTCCTCTAATTAATTTCCTATTAATGTGCATGAATTTTGTGCAGCAGGTCACTAGTATAATAAGTAAACAAACAAAGCATATGAATAATAAGTAAACAGATAAGAAATAAAATTTCTTTATAGTAGAATGGCAAATAATAAATACAGATGGCATAAATATATTCAGAAAAAATCACCATTTGACAACCACCATAGTAATAATTGTTTTTGTTAAGAACCATCAATAGATAGTAAAATCAATGGGCAAGAATTTTATGAGAAACCTTAACAAAGTGAACAAAGTTAATGAGACACATAATTAACATGAGCCTCCTGATGGAATGCAATGAGAATACCAACACTGCTGGTGGGGTGTTCCTGCCAAAAATGTACCTCATCAATATAACCATAAAGAAGCTTCAGAAAATTCTCAGCTAAGGGTTATACTACAAAATAAATGGCCACTACTTTCTAAAAATTATTAGTCCTGATAAACAAAGAAATGTTAAAGAACTATTTTGAATAAATGGAGAATAAAAAAAACACAAAAATCAAATGCAACTTTAATTATGTATTGGATCCTGGATTAGAAAATAAATTCTTATAAAGAATTTAGTGAAAAAAAAAGATAAAGCTTGACTAAATTCTGTAGATTAGATAATAGAGCTATACTCATGCAAATTTCCTGATTTGGAAATTATACTCTGGTATGTGAAAAAAATGCCCTTGTTTTTAGGAAATACACACACTAAGATAAGGGGCATTATCATTGCTACTTACTCTCAAATGATTTTGAGAAAAGTGTACATACACCCACACACACACTGAGAGAGAGAGAGAGAGAGAGAGAGAGAGAGAGAGAGAGAATGATAAAACATGGTGTGAGTATAAAATTACTTCAAAACAAATAGGTAAAAGAAATTCTTCACAATATGTATTATTGATAAGTTATCATGCAACATCTGGGCCTGGTAAGTAAAAGTATGCAGACTATAAAAGTCCTGTCACAAAGGGATTCCCAGATGCAGAACTACATGTTGTCTCCTTCCTCTGAATGATTGAGTCAGCAGTAACAATGACCAGCTTTCAATGATGTTATCTCTACACTCTATTGGCAGAACAAGGATCTAGTTTGAACAAATGCATGGTTTTGGCATTTGCCAGCTGAAGACAGGCAATAAACAAATGCCAGGTAAACAATTATGCATCTTGGTTCAGTTTACAACAAAAGAGATCTCTAAAAGGCATCAACCCAGGCAGACCCCATGTTGGACTTAAAAGTATGCTTTCCAAAGCCCTGGGCATGGAACAGAATGAAATATTAGGCAAGTGCAATATCTTTCCTTATGGAACTACAGGACACAAAGAAAACATGAGTTTTGCCTCAATATGTCCTTCGGGTTACTGGCAGTGACATAAATGAATTGCATTCTGAAAGAATAGGTCATTGGGGAGTGGGTGCTACCTTTAGGGGAAGGCCACCAAGATGAATATTTTCCCTGAATCCAGTGACAAATGTTTTACATAAACAGGAAATGGAGTTATTTGAGCTTCCTTATTACTGAAAATGTAGACTTGATTGAAGAAAGATGTTCAATGATTTTTTTTTTCCCTCAGGTTCTGGAAAGAAGGCATTTTAGAATGCCTCTTACAGACTTTTTATTGTCCATAAAGGGCTATTAATGTAGGGATTCATGTTTATGTAATCATGCATTTTTCTTTTGATATCTTGTTTTCTTTGCCATGAGATATTTTGAAACAACTGAGTTTCAATCTCTAAGGAAGCTTAGAGCTCTGTGCGAAAGAGCGAGTGCTGAGCAGATACTTTGCTCTGAGATGATTCTTTACTCTATTGCTTGGGCTTTTCCACATGCTTCCTCCAATTATGTCTGCAACTGGTAGGTCAGTGCACTCACTCACTTGTTCACTTATTTATCAACCTATATGTTCACCAAATAGGACCACCCCTTTGTAAACACTGAAGGGAAAAAGTTGCAATACATTATATTTTAGTGGGCCTGCTCATATCATTATTACATAATACACACAAGAAATAATAATGCCCTGTTCATTTGCTACTCATTAATTTCTAAGTTATGCAAACTAAAAGGGGCTAAAACTCAAATGAGTTTATAAACCTACTATACATTTACAGGAGGGATAGTAGAAAGAGACCAGAGTGGATAGAGAAGTCATCAAGGAAAGGCCATTAAATGGTCCTGACAAAGAGGTGGAATTCAAGAATCAGAAAGAAAAGGTAATCATGGTAAGAAAGTCAGTTTAAGTACAGTGTGTCCAGGGAACATTGACAAGGTTCTTCTGGGAGAGACTAATGTGAAAAAAGTGAGAAAATGTTGATCTTGTAATCTCCACCACACTGAGTTTCATGTTGGCCATACCAAAAAGAGTTCAACACAGCATTCTCCACTCTCTTCTTCTCTTCCTTCCTCCTCCATTCACTCTTTTCTTCCAATAGATTTTAGGATAGAAACAATATTATTCAGGAATTTATATCATTATTCTGAAGATGTGGGAATTTAGCCTACACTATTTAGGAGATCACTAGCATACATGTCTTTATTGGGTTCTAAATGATGTTATAATAGGAGGATTCCATTATTCTTGTAAAGAGGATTTGGGGGCCAGGGTGGGCTTATTTCAAGCAAGAAAGCAGACACTAGTTATACATAAGGTGATTTTATTCAAAATTTAAGAGAACTTCCTCACTCCTCTCCCCTTTCTCTCAACCCTTAAATAGAGAGAAATATTGAATCTCAGACAGTTCTGGGTTCTGAATCAAGGCACATGGTAAACTCATAGGGAAATTAAAGAAAAATAGGATACTATGCTAGAGAAGTAAGTCAATTTGCAAAAAAAGCATTTGCCAATAGATCAATTTTTAAAGAATTTCATTTGCCAAATCATTGAGAATTTTTTGTGTTTTCCAGATCCTATTCAGCACTTACATCTACATTCTTTGTTCTTATTCTTGCCATGTTTTAAAAGACACACAGAGACAAATATTTATGTGAAAGTAACATTGATCAGCTGCCTCCTACATGCCCCCCACTAGGGATCAAGCCCCTAACCCAAACATGTGTCCTTGACCCAGAATCCTACTGCAACCAACTGAACCACACTGGCCAGGGCTTATTCTTGCCATTTTATATATAATCTAGAGGCCCGGTGCATAAAATTCATGCACTTGAGGGTGTCCCTCAGCCCAGCCTGTACCCTCTCACAGTCCGGGAGCCCTCAGGAGATGTTCAACTGATATTGGGGCCTGGGAGGGATGCAAGAGGTTGGCCAGCTGGGGAGGGACCACAGGAGGACTCCAGGGCATGTCTGGCTCATCTGGTTCAGTCCTAATCTGCCGGACCCCAGCAGTAAGCTAACCTACCTATCGGAGTGTCTATCCCCTGGTGGTTAGTGCACATCATAATGAACGGTTGAGCAGCTTTAGCATATCATTAACATATTATGCTTTTATTGGTTGAACAGATGACTGGATGACCAGATACATAGCATATTAGACTTTTATTATATAGGATGGATATTATTTCTTTTCATGCTTGTTAGTCATGCCCCTTTTTTGGGTGAATTTGAGTCTTACTCTCAATTCTGTACCTACCTAAGCCCAAGAGGTTATCAGAAATGTTACACTTACACAGGGTCTGACACTATATGACACAGATCTCTTTATGCCAGTGTTTAAAGGAAACACCCTATTACAATAAAAAAACAACAGAAGCAAATGCAAGGCAGGGTTGCTGGAAGAGGTTGTCTTCAAAGTAATTTTTGCCTGGACTTTTCCTTTTAGTACCATATTATTTTAGGAGTTTATTTACAATATTACATTTGAAAAATAATTTAGATTCTGGCAAATACACAAATAAGATTAAAATATGTTTCTTCTCTAATTTTTAATTGCATTTTTAATTTCTTTTGCAAAGTTTAAGGCAATAGTTAAAATCTAGTACCCATGGAATACTTAAAATGAATTATTCATGACTCTTTGGGACTGGGCTAAGTGGGAAAGGACAGGGACAAAGTTAGGTGTAGTTATTCTGGGAGTTCTCAACAATGTAAAACCATTATTTTCCTCCCATAATTGTATCTCCCCTTTGTTTCTGAGAACCGTGGGCCTCAGACCCCAAGCCATCCATTTCTGTGGAATAATTTGCTATTGTTTTCAGGATTTCATAACACTGAAATTCATAGTCCATAAATTAGACTTAATGAAGAAGAGAGTGGGCAGATGACTAGGCTGTTTTTTCTAAATACTTGGAACAGTCTTATTGTGGCAGCATCCAGCCTATTAATCACCAAACTTGGCAGAATTTTAATGTTTCCCTTTATGAGTACCCACATGTATAGGTTTAACTCGAACTTGTAAGCCTAGTCATTGAGAGGGCAGTCAACAAGGCAATCACACACACTGTGAAGCTACTTTGTTTAGTTTTATCCACATTAACAAAATGTTGACAAAAACATAATGTTGACAAAACTCAGCACGTGCAAACATTTTTAGAATAAAACTTTAAATTTTTGAACACTCCTAGATTTACAGCTTTATTGTGAAGGTAGTACAGAAAGATCCCAAATATTCCAACCACTCCCTCATATTGTTACTATTAAGATGTTTTATTAGTATAGTTCTTTTGTCATAATGAGTGAATCAATAGTGATATATTATTCACTAAATGTTTAATTCAGATTTGCTCAGTTTTTCCATAATATCTTTTTCTGTTCCAGGATCCCATCCAGATTACCACATTATATTGAGTAGTCATATCTCCTTAGGCTCCATTTGATGAGGACAGTCTATACAACTTTCCTTGTTTTTCATGACCTTGGCAGTTTTAAGAAGTACTGGATAGGTATTTTGTGGAATGTTTCTCCACTGGAATTTGTCTGGTGCTTTTCTCATGACTAGAGTGGGATACTGTGTTTTTTTGAAGACTACCCACATTCAAAGGTATCACATGACCATTGATGTTAATCTCGATATTCTGACTTGAAATGGTGTTTGTTAGCTTCTCTACTATGAAGTTACTCTTTTTTTTCCCAATTTTATTGGGAAATCATTGACAGACATCACTGTATAAGGTTTAAGGTGAATAGCATAACTATTTGATTTACATAAAATGATTACTATTCTAGATTTAGTTAATATCCTTCATTTCATATTCTATAATAAACAGGTAATATGCAAATTGACCTTCATACACTCACAAGATAGCTGCCTACAATCAGGCCAGCAGGGGGGTTAGTGAGGGATGACCAAACAACTGAACAAGTAGGCTGTGTGTAGTGACCAGGCTTGCAGGGGAAGGCAGTTAAGGATGACCAGGCTGACAGAGAAAGGCAGTTGTGGGTGACTTGGCCAGCAGTGGGGGTGAGGGGCAGTTAGAAGCAACCGGGCCAGTAGAGGGGAAGTTAGGGGCTATCAGACCAGCATGCAGAGGCAGTGAGGAGTGATCAGGCTGGTAGAGGGGCAGTTAGGGGCAACCAGGCAGACAGCAGGTGAGCAATTAGGAGCCAGCAGTCCAGGATTGTAAGAGGGATGTACAAATTGGAGAGGGTGAAGGCTGGGCTGAGGGGACCTCCAGACCCCCATGCATGAATTTCATGCACTGGACCTCTAGTAGATACAATAAAAAGAAGAAGGAAAAAATATTCTTGTGATGAGAACTTTTAGGATCCACTTTCTTAACAACTTTCTACACAACTATGTTAATTTTAGTCATCATGTTATACATTATATCCCTAGTACTTACTTATCTATCTGAAAGTGTATGCCTTTTGACCACTTACTTTCAATTCCTGCTCTACACATTTCGTTGATGGGGTTTCTTTTGCTGTTGAGAAGCTTTATATTTTAATATAATACAATTAATGTCTTTTGTATTTTCAGTGATTTCAAAAAAAACTCATTACCAAGACCCAGGCCAAATTGCTATTTTTTATTTTCTTCTAAAATGTTTCAGGGTTGCAGGTCTTACATTTAAATCTTTAACCCATTTTGAATAAATTTTTGTGAGGGGTGTAAGGTAGGGGTGAAGTTTCATTAATGTACATGTTAATAATTTTTGAAGCACCACATATTAAAGATACTGGCTTTCCTCTATTGCATATTCTTGGTTCTTTTGTCAAATATTAGTTGGCCATATATGCTTGCGTTTATTTCTGAGATCTCTATTTTGTTTCATTGTTTTATGCCAATACCATATTGTTCTAGACTATGATGTTATAGAATAGCTTAATATCAAGAAGTGTCGATGTCTTCTACTTTGTTCTTCTTCTTGAAAAATTTGTTGGCTATTCAGGGTCTTTTGTGGTTCCATATAAATTTTATAAATATTTTTTCCTAAATTAGTAAAAGTGGCATTGGAATATTAATAAGTATGCACTGACCCCAGAGATAGCTTTTGGTAGTTTGACATTTTAGTGATATTAATTTTTCCAATCCATGGATACAGGATACCTTTTCATTTATTTGTATTTTCTTATATTTATTTCATTTATGTCCAGTTACTTTTCTCCTCCACAGCTTTTATACTGTACTCCTTACAAAGAAGTCATTCTGTGCAGTAAGAAGTGGAGACTTACATGTGCATTTCTTTAAGGGTAGAGCATCTGCATAAATAATTTGGAATTCTTCCACATGGGAAATTGATTCATTCTCTCACTTTATTTATTTAATTACTTATGTTATATATATTTACTGATGGATATTTATTTTATACTTTGGATTTTAATTTAGTATTACTGTACTGTGTTGCTCAAATTGTTCTAGATTTGACTGTTGGGAGTTCTTTTATTTGTTTTCTCCATCCCTTCATCTGTGTGGGGTTTTTTGTTTGTTTGTTTGTTTGTTTATTTGTTTTTGAAAAGTTCTGTACTTTTTGGAAATACATGACGATCCAGTTCATGTTGCATATTCCCTGTCCTAATCCAAGAATCAGCCATTTCTCCAAGGAGCCCTGCTTTAATTGTTGTTGTTGCCTTTTATTGGTGAATGATATTAGAAACCCAGATCTGTTGCTAGGTGTGGCCCTCACTACTGTGGTGTTCATGTATAAACATTTAAAATCTGAGTTTCACTCTTCATTTGTGGAGTATAATGAACAACATAAACTGATGAACTAAAGTACGTACAAATACATAGAAGCATCAAAAAGACTGTCAAACCTCAGCGGGAAGACAGGGGAGGTGGATATGGGGGGTGGGGGGGTAGCAGTAAGTGATCAACCAAAGAACTTGTATGCATGTAGATAAGCGTAATCAATGGACACAGATACCAGGGGGCAAGGGCATGTGCTGGGGAGCAGGAGTGGAGAGGGAGAGGTCAATGGGGGGGAAAAGAAAACATATATAATACTTTCAATAATAAAGAATTTAAATTTAAAAAATCTGAGTTTCATCTGGAAAAACTATGCTAACCTGTTAAAAATGAAAAATTCTTGAATAATCACTAGTCCCAATTCTGGGACTATGAGATATTATAAGCACTTCATTAACATCAATTCCTAGAATTCTTAAAATAGCATGAAAACCTACTCTAATTTCAGAAATGGATGAGAATAAAAAGAAATTCAAAGTAGTAGTATGGGAAATGTGGGAATTGCTGTTTTGTGTCAATATACAACAAACTGGCTTCCTTAATTACTATGTTAAAAAAAAATAACTTCCTCTTCATTAAAGGAAAAATAAAAAAAATACGTTGTATAATGGGATTTGCTTTCGGAACTGTTTCTGGATTGTTTCTTCTTTCTACAGCCCATGGGATGCAACTTTAGGGAGCAAGTGGATTATACCATTGGTGTCCTGCCACCACCTTCTCCATTGAGTTCCCCTGCATTTATTCTTTTGTTTAATAGATATTATTTCAGCACCTTCTACAAGAACATAAAAAGGATCATGTTCTGCTTATCACTGCTGCACAAGAAGTTATCCTAAACTTAGTGTTAGAAACAACAGCCACTTAATTGTGCTCACTATTTTGAGTATTGGTTATTGAGGAACTCAACTGAGGCAGGAGTAGGACATTTTAAGAGCATGGGTTGCCTGGAACCAACTGTTGCTGCTTGAGAAAAGCTGACAGGCACTGAAAACCATGAAGTCGTGCCTTCTTCCTTCCTTCCTCCATCTGTATTCCATATACTCTCAGGGCCTTCCATTGTCTGATGGTAATCAGAAGCAATATAAGGAAGACTCAAGCCCCAGCATCATGTTCCAGAGGACAGATGATGGGCTTGGAAATGACCCAGTAAAATGGATGAGTAGCTGAAGACTTCTTAAATACCAAAATGTGAATTTTATATATTTTAATTTTTAAAAATAAAAATTTACACTCTCCTCTAACAGAAGTTTCTAAATTTGAATTTCCTTGGTGTCTTAGAATCAGCAGGGTTGTGTTTTGTTTTGTTTTTACATTGTTTCCTCATAACATTCTCTGTTCCTTGAGAATTGCTGATTTGCTTAGTTTTTCTTTCCTCTGTCAAATAGATTCAAATTATTTGTCATTGTTTGCCTATTTCTACATTTTAATTTCTATGTTTTAAACTGATATCATGAAATAACCACAAGTGAGCTAAAATGAATGCCTCAAGCATTTGTTTACATGTCAAATGACTAAATCTCATTGGACATATCATCAATGAGGCTTTCTTTCCAAGTTCTGGGTGTCTCAGCCTGTTGGACAACTGATTTCTGTTTTGGGATAGTGTTGGTATGGAAAATGTTTTCAGTATTTCTTTTTTCCCTTCTTTTTTATTATAAAATAAGTTAAGTTTTAACTTTAAAGACAACGGATTTTGTAACATGTTTGAGTTATGACATTAGAGTGGGTAGCTGTTTTTGAAGAGCCACAATAAAGTGTTTATCTTCTTATTCACCTAGTCTCTAGGTATCTCCAAGCAGCAAATGATTTCAGAGGTGACATGATAATTTTGGGGGCAAAAGTATCTTGGAGAACAAGTCTCAGTTCCTAAGGTCTATCTATTTGTACCTGTCATAGCTGTGGCCTGTTTTTCCATTTGTTTGTTTGGTGTGTGTTTTTTGTTTATTTATTTGTTTGTTTGTTTTGCCTTTTTTACTCTCTAGGTTTACAGAATTACCTTAAAAATATTCTGTGAATCACTCAGAAACTCATAATGTGACACTCAGAATGTAACTAATCCATTTTCTTTTTATGCAATTAAATGTTATAACTTAGCAGAGGCTATTTAAATACAAAGAAAAATTATTTCTCTCTGTTTGGCAGGTTTGATATTTGTGGGATCATTATCAGTCAAAGCTTTATCCACCCTATTAAGGAAGACAATTCCACTTCAGGTAGTTTTAGTTTGGGGATGCCTTTTTTAACACAGAAATTTGTCTAGATGACATATTTCTTATCCTAATATCTGAGCTTTCTTTTGGAATTACTTATAGAGTATATATCCTCCCCCACATGGATTTCATGCCTTGAGAAGTTGTCTAAGCATCTGATTGAAGAGTACTGTATTAAACTCAGGAAGTCCTATGGATGGACTGAAAGGGATCCAGAATAGAACTCTGGGAACAAAGGACAGAAAACTGAGGAAATATTTAGAGATTTAGAAGAATCATAAGAGAGTAACACTGTAAGCCAAGGATGGACACTTTCAAGTAAAAGCAAGTGCTTGATTGAAAAGTCAAAGATGATAGCTGAACGTTAGTTAGTAATCTTTTTCTTCTGAATCTAGACTGATAAAATATAATGGCCTGGTTTAAGTTCAGGTATGTCTAATTTCACCATACCATGTGATCTTTCTACCATACCATGCTACTTGCTTGTACATTAAAAACAGCCATATAAACAAACTTGAAGTGCTAAAATGATAAGTCAAATACCTTGACTTATTAAGAAACACATTCATTAATTAAACATATAAGTTGATTCCATGGTTGCTTAGATCTGGCACTGTTCTAGATACTGGGTATAGAGATGCCACCCCCTGTGAAGCTGCCAGTCTTGTGAAGTTGCTAGCTAGTAATCAGTCATATTTAGTAAGTGTATGAAGGAAAAATAAGATGGGGTTCTAAAAGGATATAATTGATAGAACTCAACTTTGTGTGAATTTCAGTGGTGGCATCATATTTGAGCTGAGATCTCCAGAATGGTAGCAATCCAATGAGATGGGATGGGGCTGGGAGGGGAGGGTGATTGTCTAGAGGGGAGGTTAATAACAAGGTGAGAATCACTGGTAAGTGCTAATAACTAGGCTTGTCCAGGAAAGGCCAGCACAGACAGATTATATAAAAAAAGAGTCATGTTTTTAAGTGTAAGAAGAAGCTTTTAAAGAATAATGATTTTATATTTGATTTCCAGATTTTATTTCTGAACATGCCTTTCTGAGGCCCTTACCAATGAGCAGCACTGCCTCAAACAGGAGAATCAACAGTATGGGCTTCTCATGATAGCAATGTGCTACTATTGGTGCTTTTCCTTCCTTTTCACTAAGCCAATTTAAGACTTACTGAATTTACCTTTGTACATTAGCATCATGAGAAGCGTTATTTGGCACAAATCCTAAAGTTAGTTGCTTTGTGGACATTGCTGGTGTAATTATACCATGTGGACTCAACCGTACCAATTCAGTATTAGAGAAAAAAGTAAAATATGAGAGAATTGAAGAGACAATGAGCTCCCTTTGATGTTAACAGTATATCAAGCTGTAAGATACATTTTTCTTTGGAGAAAGTAGTGTCAATCTTGTACCAGCAATAAATAGGTTTACAACCAGAAACCTAAAAGCTCTCTTGTAGTAACAAAACTCACCAAATCTGTTTTCCAGGTGAATCTTTGCCTGGAGAACAATGATGCAATCTCGTTGAGTAAGTATCCTAAATCCCACTCATTGGGGTAGAGGGGTGAAGGTTGGGAAGTCCTTTGATAGGCAATGTTTGGATTGTGATTCAAGGATAAAATGACTAAGCTCCATTCTTTTTATTTTTTCCTGGACTCACCTAGAGTCACTCCTCAAATCTTATCTGAGAAACTCCCATGTTGGTCCTCTTCTCCCTATTTGGAGCAAGTTACTATGAAAGACTACATGTCTCATGGTTTAATTCGCTTTAAGTCCATTTTCAAATAACATTTCAACTTGATTCTCTTTCCTGTGTTATATGTAATCTTAATTTTCCAGTTGCTTGTGAGATTTGCGGTTGGATAATCATCTTTTATAGGCTGAATCATGCCACTCTCTAAATTTATATGTTTAAATCCTAACACCCAATATACTCAGAATGTGATTGCATTTTGAGATAAGACATTTAAAGTGGTAATTAAGGTAAAATGAAGTCATATAGGTGGATTCTAATATAATGTGACTAGTGTCCTTAATAAAAGAGGAAATTAAGGCAGATACACACAATGGAAAGACAAAGTAAAGACATAGGGGAAAGAGACCATCTGCTTGCTGCAAGTCAAGAAGAGAAGCTTTAAAATAAACAATTTTTCAATATCTTGATCTTGGCCTTATACTTTCCAGAACTGTGAAAAAATAAATTTCAGTTGCTTAAGCCAACTGGTCTGCTGTTCTTTATTTTGGTAGCCCAAACAGAATTATACATACACTTTTCTTCCTTAAAATTAGTCATTCACCTTTCCTAAAAGTGATTACTCTTTCCCAAAAATGAAAATCTCAAGCTCATTGTTTCATTCATAGGCTAGGCATTTAATGAGAACTTATTAGGTGACAGGCACTGGGGGCTTTGAAGATGAATTTTTTATAGTTCCTGCCTTCATAGGTCTCACATTCCACTACACACCAAGCCAGCTCATTTCTGTCACTGATACCTTCCTAAATGAGTGCATAATTTGTACTCATTTTCCATTCCTTCTTTCAACTTGCATTTCTGGCCATAGATTTATGATCATTTTTGTGTGAAAAAGTTTTGGCATTTACTCCGACAGTCAAGTACTAATGGTATATTCTTTGAATAGGCTTTTCCCTTCCTCATTCATTGTCCTCACTCATCTCCTACCCATTCTCTATGTCCCTGAAAATATAACCTTCATCATATTAAGCCGGAAGCCAGTTCCAGCATGTTATAATTGCAAGAGTTTCATCAAAAGGTTGATGAAACTTGGAGACTCAACAAGGGCTGAGTCACATATATTTTCGACTGTTGGGAATGGCCAAAGGCATTTCCCCAAACCTGAAAGGGATGCTTTAAATTGATTATTTGCTGCCAGAGAGTTTAGGGCATCTTAATCTGCATGTTATTGCCTCCTGAACAGCAGTAGTAATTCTTCCAATCTGACAATGGACTCTGTAGATGAAACCCTACCCTTTGAAGTGTATAACTCCACCTTACCTTAGGACAAATTTTGTTAATAAAAAGCAAAGGGGTCCTGAGACAAGGAGAACTTAGTTTCTTTAGCTAGGATTCTCTGACCTCCAATACCTTTCAAAATTGTCTTTCATCTCTGGACTCCTATTTAATCTACACATAGCTTTTCTCCAGATTGCTGAACCCTTCTTAATGACAGAACAAGAATCTTGGCAATATTACCTACCCTTCCTTGCTCAAGAACTCTTTTTCATAAGAAAGGTGAAGCTAAAATATGTGTCAGTCTGAATCACTTAAATAGTAGATTGTATATTTGATATTTCAATATAGGTTGGGCTTCACCCATAATTGCGCATCTGAGGCCTCCTTCATTAATGACTATTATATTTTCCCACAAAATTCTTATACTGTTTACTTAGACAAGAATGAGTATTTGAATTTTTAGCTTTTCAAATGTTTACACTCTAAATTGCTTTGACAACTAAACTTCTTCAGAAGTTTTCTAAAGTTGTATATATACACACGACCAATCCATACCTCATAAATAATTTAAATCAATGATAAGGGTCTGAGTCTATCACTTTATGCTTCACTGACTTTAACTTCTCTTATAGTATAAATTCACTTCTAAATTAATTTAACTCTAATTTAAATCTCTATTGAGATGCATTATAGTGTAGTAGATAGAAGTATGGCTCAGGATCTGGTCTTTCTGGATTCAAATACTGGCACTGATACCTATTAAGCTGACTTACTTGACAAGTTATAACCTTTCTGAGCTCTAGTTTCTGATTATAAATAATTTGTTACACAAATTATATGATTGTTATGAGATTCAGAGTTAGTAAGTACAAGTTGCATAGACCAAGGCTACTCTTCTTCTAAATAGAATAAAGAATGAATAAAAATGCCCCCCAATTTCATTTGCCTTCTCAAGTTATGCTCCAGTAGACACATCTTATTCCTCATCTCTGACATTCTTATTTCTTTTGATTGTCACCCTCCACCAACCTCTCAAATGACATCACACTAAATCAAGAAGGTTTGACACACCTGAACAAACAAATTCAGTCACTATCTAAGAAGGAGAAGATTGTAAAGAAATCTTCAGAGGATTGTTGTGGGACTTATGGTTTTGCATTTAAATGGGTCACATTGCAAAAATAAACCCATGCTAAAAATGAAGGCCAAACTAGTGTTCAGTGTAGGTGAAGGAAATCACAAGAATATAATGCCTTCTGCTTTCAGGAAATACCATACATCCTTCAGATCAACATAAAAGTGTCCCAGTGGCCAGGATAAAACCAACGAAACAATCCTTTCCATGACAAAATTCCATATTTCTGACCTAATATATTTACCACCGGGTATAATGATAGTCACTCTATACCTCTCTGCTTCTCTCTTATCTACTAGAAGTCTTTATGCAGAACTGCTCTCTTACAAAACTAAAAAGAAAAAGACTCAATGAAATCACTCTTCTGTGTTATCCGTCAGGTTTTGTCATTTTTTTTTCTCTCATTCATTCATTCAATGGTCACTTTTCTACCTTTAGTCTCTATTTCCTTAGTTTTAAAATGAGAAATTCAGATTCAATGACCTCTAATATGTTGACCAGGTATCACAATCTATGTTACTAATGTGTTTGACACTGTGTCATGGATCATGAAGAATAGTAAAAGTTCTTCCTTCTAGGAATATTCAACCTAAGTTGGAAAAACAATAAACACAATTCAAACAAGAAGTTGTATGTTTTTTTAACCAAACAATGTACTTTGCCACTAATGAAAAATAACGTGAAAGAAAATATAGATGTGGAAGTGAAAAAAAAAAGGAGAATTACCAAGGGATTTGACAACTGGAGCTGAATGTTGAAAACCGGAAGTAAGGGAGAAGTAGAGGTAAGGAACATCTTTGTAGAGAGACTGGTTAAGATGTTGTGTAGAGCTTGTCATGCCCGAAGGATGATGAGAGAGTGTACATGCCAGCTGCTAATCAGATTTCAGATAAAAAAGAGGAAAAAGAGGAATATTGAGATCACATTATGAAAGATTTTAAATACCAGCTGAAAGTATGTGCTCTACTCTTAGATGACTATCTCAAAATTTTCCACTAAAGTATCCCGAGGCTGGCAAGAATATGTCGCTGTTTCTATTCTCATTTGACTGCAAAGGGAAAGTTTTAAAATTATATATCAACTTATATAGATAATTTTACAAATATGATAATGTATATTAATGCCTCATTCTACTCCATAATGTATATTTTCATGATTATAACAATTCTGACTTTCTTTTACCAAAAATTCCAGAAAATCCAGTTTGTAGCAAATGTTTATCTTAGATCTTTAAGTACTTCACACTTAAAAATAATCCTCAAGGTAAGAATATGCCAAATATAAAGCACTGGCGATGTGCTATGAAAAACCATTGCAAATATTCTGAAGGGAAAAAGAGAGAGAGAGAATCACATTATTTCAGGGTATGGCATGGCATAATTTTAAAATGAGACAAGAGCTGTAGGCAAATAAAAACTCTATCTTTTAGGGGAACTTTTCTTTTCCTGAACTCTTTCTCACACCTGAGAACAGAAATGTTGAAAACCACTCATTGCTATCATCATTAAAGATAATCTTTATCTTTTCAAGGAATTTGCACATACATTGTTTCCTTATTATTTCAGCAATTTTTTTCAAGATTGGCTCAGAGGTCAATAATGGGCTACAAAGATTTGGCCTCTGGAAAACTATATGTGTTTTCTTTCTTATTTGAGGACATTGTTTGTTTTTTAAAATGTCAAAGTTTATTTGAGAAACTTTCTACTTTGCAAAATATTAAATTTCCATGTACAAACCTGCATCCTACAATAATGCAGCCTTACTTTCTTGGTGGAATGGTACTTCTTACCATGAATTTATTTGTATAAACAAGGCTAAGAACACTGTAGCTGAGACTCTATGCATGCATGCAGGCAGGTACTGGTTCCTAGGAGGTGGGCAGAGATGCTTTCTGGAATGGACAGCTGCTCTCTAAGCTGTTGTGAGAAATTCACTATTAAAACAATGCTTCTGTGTTGCCCCCAATCTCCATGCTTGTGCTTGACATCCTCTAATTACGGGTGTCCTCATGTCTAATATAGCCTATCTTTTCAAGATTTGTGATTGGGGATATAATGTAATATTGTGGAATATGCATGTTTCTTCCTAATGTTATTTCTTCTTTATCCATCCATTGACCTTCCAAACCAGAAAATTGTATGGGTTGAAACTCTGGATATGAGTCTATGTGGTGGTCATAATGGGGGCTAGTCCTATTTGAGACCCATGAAATGTAAGTTGGAAACTAATAAATAGATATTAGAAAAACTGTGATTTAAACAGGCACTCGAAAAGACTTCCCAGATCCAAATATCTCGTTTTGTTTACTTGTCAAGAATCTGCCAAAATTACACTATTCAGAAGTCCCTTATTAAAGCATACATACCTTTTTTTGGTGGTGGTGTTGGAGGGGAGGACAAGGAAGGATTTAAGGAAGTGGGAGTGAGGTTAAACCACAATTCAATATTTGCTCCACTTTGGAAACATAAAATTAAAGGAGAGTGACATATATAAGACGTCAGTTTGCTCAAACATCCACCTAAGAAAAATTTGTCTTGTAATTGCTGACAATTATTCTCCTAGCATTAACACAAACATAGTAAAGACCTCGGAATTCACCACTTAATGAAGCAATTCCTTCCATAATTACATCATAATAGTTATATTTGTTTTACCGATTATTCGGCTATGTCATTGGCTGCACACTTTTAGATCTATATTTTCTCATTTACTTAATAGTTATTTCAATTATTTTTAGACCTATGTCTGACTGTTAAACCATAATCTGCCTGCATGCAATTTCCATCCTTGGATCCTTTATGATCTGCCTAGAACAGAACATAAAATATAGCTTCCATAAAGTCTCTTCATATTAACACCACTTACTCTCAAGGTCTCTTAAGCCAATCTGGAGTAGAAAGACAATACATTAAGATCAAAGAATTGCCATCCTACTAAAAGAAAGAAATGAAAAACTATATATCTTACCTAATAATAGAGAAACATGTAAATTGACTGTACCTCTGCTATGCCCACAGCCAATCAGAGTGTGTATACAAGTTAACCCAACAAAGATGGCAATTAATTTGCATACATAACTGGGTCCTGAAAACCTCCTCAGTACCCAGGTCACTCCCAGCCAGCCATCAGGCAGAGGCTTTAGACTTGGGAAGGAGCCGAGCTAGCGATCAGAGATGCCAGGGGTCCCCCTTCCAAGCCTATAGCCTGGGTGGGAGGCTTTAGGCTTGGGCAGGGGCTGAGTTTGGGATTAGATGGAAGGGGATAAAATCAATGGAAACATATCCTCAGGTGAGGATAAAAAGAAAAATAAAGAAATGCCATATCCTATGAAAGACACATCTTGAAAATGATTAAAGAAAATTGTCATTTTTTTCATGGTGAAGGGACTGGAGTCCGTATTGATGAAATACCTTGGCAGCTGTGGTAACTGGCAGTGGCTGCAGCATCAGAGTGATGGGGCTTGTCACCTTCCCCTGATCAGCCAGATTGCCTCCTGCAAAGGGACTCCCCTGAGGGCTCTAGTATGTGAAAGGGGGCAGGCTGGGCCCCTAGTGTGTGTGTGTGTGTGTGTGTGTGTGTGTATAGTCGCTTCTTGAAATTAAAAAAAAAAGTATAACAGATTATCACCACTGGGAGGCTAGTTAGAAAAATTGCAGTGTATGTATATTATTATATAATATGATACAACTGTTACAAATTATAATGTAGTGATACATTTTGACCAGGAAAGATAGTCATGGAATAATGACTGAAAGAAGACACTTACAGAAAATATGGATGGTTCTATTTTGAAAAAATATAAATACATATATTTATAAATATGCATGAATAGGTAGTTAATGGATGGTTAATATTAGTTGTATATGAATGGTGGAATATGACATTTTTTCTTACTTTTTTCTTTATATTTTTCAATGTAAATATTCCCCCTTAAATTTTATGACTTTTCTCTGAAAGCCATTATATTTCTTTCAGAAAAAAATCAAGAGTAAATTACTGATAAGTGCACAGTTGGTGTTTGTTGAATTATGACTTGAAGTCTAAGTCCTTGAAAATCAGAGAGAGAAGGAGTGGTGTGTGTGTGTGCATGCACACACATGTATGTAAGAAATATTTGCAGGGTGGTCTAAAAGAAGCCATGGAAATAAATTAAGAAAAATGTCAAAGCCAAATATGAAAAATATAAAATTTCCAATGAGAGATACACTGGATGGAGGAACTGAACCACAAGAGAAGTGGCAGGAGTCTATTACTTGAGTCACATTGTAAAAAATAAACACTATTCTGTTTGTCTTTTCCAGTTTCTGGAAGTTGACCTTTCAGGATCCCAGCTCTACTTCTTTTCATTATGAGAAATGGAAAAAGGTAAAAATTATATGTCAGACTTGCCCTGGTGGCTTACGTTAAGGTGAAACATCTCAGTGTTGAAGAGTGACCACTCTGTGACTTATCTTTCCACAGCACAGACTTTTCTTAGGCAAACATGTTCATTGTAAAATCCTAGCCTGAGGCCTTTGCAGCTGGCTGGGCCCCAGCCCCTTAGGTGCATCATGGAAAATGAGAGCCCGGATTAGTGACACGTGGGCTGTATTTAAACAGTATGTTATGGCCTCCTGGCTGTGTGTAGGTTTTGATAAGGTCACAACACATCTGGTTTGTGTCTAACCTCACAGTATGAGCAGGAAATAAGATGCTGGTTTACTAACCAGTTAGATGGGGATTGTGAGACTGTCTTCTACAATGCATGAAAAGACTATGTTAGCATTTCTTCATTCTCCCTCTCATTATTGTGAGCTGATTTTTAAAGTTATCATTTTAAGCCACAAACTTAACACCAGAAATCAGATTACAGCATTGGAGCTATTATCAGGCACCCTACAAGGTGATCTATGAAAACATATAGCCTCTCCACCCCAAGTTCAAAAGTTTTTCTATGCTTGAGAATCCTGTCCTAAAATAAACTCTTGCTGGTGAGCCTACTGTTTCTGTATCTGCAATCTATTTCACATCTTCTAGTTTATTCTTGTCTCTGTTCACTTCTTACTGTGATCTATATCGAACACCTTCATTGACATGTCCTCTGCTCTACCTTTAACTGCTATATTCTGACTTTCACCCTAACCACTCCATTGACATGCTCCATCCAAAGTAATTTATTCTCAAAGTTCATGTTGTTGACATCGGTGAAAGGTCTGAATTTGGTATCCAGCTGCTTAAAACTCTTCTATCTCTGTTTTCATAGCATTTCATATTCTGTTTCATGGCACATTTTTCTCTTTCACTGAAAATCTTTCTTCTCCCCTCTGCTCTTCTCTCAGTCTGGTTCCCTTGGATAATTAGTCACTGTTAACATTTTTACATGGTGACTACCATTATCACTCATACTACTTACTAAACACTTCTAGTTCGATGTCCCATGGTCCAAATCAGACTGTTCTTTCTCATCCAAATCTAACTGCAAATGACAAACACATTCTCAATGATCTTTCTCTGTCCAACATAGTCTCAACCTTGGAGGCTGGAAGCTTTGCAATTATGCTCTATTCTCCCATTTCCTCAGAAGTTCATATTTCTGGAAAAGTCTTCCTCTTCTTTGTTGAAATTCTTAATTACCTTTCAAGTGTTTCCCTGCACATCCCTCCTTAAACAGTAGGTTATGGCCTCCTGGCTGCGTGTAGGTTACTCCTGTGTGTAGGTTCCTGCTGTTCCATGTTACTCCAAATGTGTCTAAGCGCCCAATTCAATGGTACACTGCTATTAAACTAAATCTCTTGAAGACCTACACATATTGGATTATTCCATTTCTCAAGAACATGCTAATGATTTGCTATTGATACATAAAACTGCTACATTTTAAGTCTAGTTTTTAAGACTCTCCAAAATTCAATCTGTCCAATTGTTCCCTCTTTTAACCCACCACCTTACCACAGACATCAAACTGATCCAATCTTTTGGTTAGTTTCCTCTATCCTTTTTGGCTCCAGCGGTTGCCAACTGGTGGTCCGTGAACCCCTGGTGATCCGTGAGGTCTGAAAGGTTGGTGACCACTGGTTTAAGGAAACCTTTGAAGTAGTGTTCACCAACTGGTGGTCCTCGGACCAATGGTGCTCTGTGAGGTCCAAAAGCTTGGCAACCACTGTTGGGGGCAACTTCCACAGTAGGAAGGACTGAGTCCAAGCAGATACTACCTCTTCCATGATTTGTTTTTCAGGGCTTTAACTGTCTTCAAATTCAATAACCACATTGAGAAGGAATTTTACTTTTGAATTGTGGAAAAGAATTCTAAGTGGGAAATAAAGTGCTTTCATCTTACTTTTTGCCTGAAGCACTCATGTATAAATCACTGCAGAAATTTCATATGAATAAAGCATTTCCTTCCTCACATCTGAATTCACATTGACTTTAAAATCAAACTAACAGTAGTAAATGTGAGTTTTTGGGGGCAGGGGGATCCAATTCAAAAAGGTTTAATAATAATGTCCTAACTCATTTATATTCTCAGTAGGGAACGAGTATAATAAACATTTTTTTCTGTTTTTATCCTTGAAACGATTCTCCACTGCTAGGTCAACCTCAAGGGGACTTTATGCACATATGTATAGAGGAACTTTCTGTTTAAAAATCAAATATAACGCCAAACTTTACCCTGCTTTGATTTTTTTTATAAACATTCTACATTATTGTAATAACGAAGGAAAAATTGAAAACTTACTCAGCTTTAGAAAACCAGACTGATAAAAATATGGTAAATATTTTAAAGCTAGACATATTAAGGTTATTTCACTAGTTGCCAATAATTTTGAAATTGCATTCACTGAACTTTAAAATTTCCTGTAAATGATTAAAGTCTCGTTTTAGAAGATAATAATTACTTATTAAGAACACTTCTGACTCACAAATTCATCTGACATGGTAAGTAAGAATTTTTTGCAAAGTGAAACACAATAGTCTGGGCAATCTTTCACAATTTTTTTTTCCTAGTTAAATTGTTTCATAAAATATTCCCAGCTAAAATACAACACTTTTCCACAATCCTGAGAATATCTGAAATAAAGTATAAATATTTCTTCCTCATAATCCTAGAATGAAGATTGCATAGCAGAAAATATTAAATTGACAGAATCATGGGTGATATTCTCCACCATACCCTTATCCACTCTTCACCTTCCTCAGGTATTTAATTAAGAAATACACAAAAGGTCCAGTGGACTTTGGGGGAGGGTAGGTCCTCAGTCACCCTTCTTGAAGTCCAGGAGTTCTAGGGGGATGTCCGACTATGGGCTTAGGCCCGCTCCCAGTGAGTTGGACATCCTTAGTGCTGCTGTGGAGTCGGGAGAGGCTCATGCCACTGCCACTGCACTCACCAGTGGTGCTTCCCCTGTGGGAACCCACTGACCACTGTGGGGCAGCTCCTGCATTGAGCATCTGCCCCTTGGTGGTCAGTGTGTGTCCATAGTGACCAATCATTATGCTCTTTGGTGGATTTGCATATTAACCTTTTATGATAAATATGCAAAAGAGTCTATAAAATATTTATGTATGATTATAAAAATAAAGGCCTCATGGGGGTGGTCAGAGCGGAGGGAGGCAAATGGGGAGAAAATGAGGGACATCTGTAATAGATTCAACAATTAAAAAAAGAATAAACAATACAATACATGTCTATGAATCAACCACCAGATCAAGAAATTAAATACTGCCAGAAGTTCCCTTGGATCATTCTCCTTCATTCTTCTGAGCTGGGATATGATACCTTAGAGTGAGTTTATTTGCTTTTTCAGGATCCTTCTCCATATGATTACTTTAGAAAATGGCATCATAAACCTTTTATTTGCATCCCCAACTGACCGGCATTTCTCTTCCTGCACTGTCTAGCACCCATGTGCTCAGAGTAAATAGTTCACATTCTGCCTTTTAGAAATCCAACCCCCCTGCCCCATTTTGCACCCATCAGTTAGGATTCCAGAATATAGATAACACACTCAAATTGGTAGGACATGTCTTATTTTTGCAAAAGAAGAAGCAGGATTTAGAAAAATCAATAGCAACAGTGGAGAACGCTTATACACCAGGTCCGAAGCTGCTGGAGAAGAGTAGTTTCTGTAGCTCAGAATTAAAGAGCATGGGCAGCCTAAAATGGTGTGTAACCACAGGTGGAGACCTATGGGAGTACATACTCCAAACTCACATCCTTTTTTTCTGATCTCCTGATGCCTATTCTTCAGCACAATGAAGAATCCAAGAAGGAAACGAAGTAAGGGAATCCATTTATGATATTATAGATAGGCCTCTTGGGCCATTAAGCAAGTGGAGATGAAAAGGAATATATCTGAACTAGATGCCCGGTGCACAAAATTTTGCATGGGGTGAGGGGAGGCCCTAAGCCTAGCTTGAACCCTCTCCAATCTGGGACCCCTTGAGGGATGTCCGCCTGCCTTTTTAGGACTGATCCCATTCCCCCTCACAATCCAAGACTGTTGGCTTCCAATCGCTAGCCTGCCTGCCTGCCTGATTGCCCCTAACAGCTTCTGCCTACCAGCCTGATCATCCCCTAACCACTCCCCTGCCAGCCTGATTGATGCCTAACTGCTCCCCTGCTGGTTTGGTTACTCCTAACTGCCCTCCCCTGCCATCCTGATTGCCCACAACTGCCCTCCCTTGCAGGCTATCTTGTGGCAGCCATCTTGTGTTCACATGGGGCAGTCATCTTTGACCACATGAGGGTGACCATCTTGTGTGTTAGAGTGACAGTCAATTTGCATATTACTCTTTTATTAGATAGGATGAGTAAATGATGGCATCCACCATAGCTCCCAAGGCCCCAGGATGAGAGAGCTTCAGAAAACATCCTTGGTGCCCTAGCCCTAGTGTCTTTAAGAGGATAAAGGACTTTCTGATCTTTTCTCCACACTTACGTTACTATGTGGTTTACTTTAATTTAAGATTTGATTGCCATCTCTTTGGGGATTCTCAAAGATCCCCTATAACTATTGTCCTATAATTGGAGCCTCTGAACACCAAACTTCTACATGACAACATTTACACATATACTTGGTCAAATATAATTTATTTTTCAAGGTTCAAATAAAATATTACTTTCTTGGCAACTTCCCTAACTAGATACTTCCAGACAATTCTTCTCCTTTCAACTCTTTTTGTACATATAAACCAAAAGTTTTTCTCCAAACTTTTTTTTACCACAGTACCCTATAAAGGGAAAAAAAATAAAGCAAAATTCTTCAGTTTATTCAGTCTGTCTTTATTTATATATTATATGCATGTGCCGTAGTTATATATATATAATTATAAGTCACATAAATAAAAATTAAACTCATATATATAAAAGCCTAAGCAACTGTCCAACCATTTGACCATCTGACCATTTGACCATCCAACCTGTAGCCGTGATGCACAATGACTACCAGAGGGAAAACACTTATCACAGGAGCTGCTGAGCTACAGTGACTTGGCAGCTGCAGTTCTTGGGTAGCGCACTAGGAACCAGAGAGGAGGGAGCCCCATTCCTGGTTGAGTCACCTGAGAGCCGCCTTCTCACAATCTGGGACCCCTCAGAGGATGTCAGAGAGGTGGTTTCAGCCCAATCCCTGCAAGCCAGGCCAAAGGACCCCACTGGTGCACAAATCCATTAACCAGGCTTCTAATAAATAAATGTGAATAAAAGTTCAAACATTTCTTTTATTTACCTCAATAAGTTTACTCCACTTTGTAGATTCTGGATATTTCCTCTTTATCTACTATTTATTTCAAGTTTTTGTGTATTCATAATATGTTTGAGCTCTTTTTAAAATGTAAAGTTCTTCACCACCCTATTGTTTATGTCCATGAGTTATGCATATATGCATACAAATTCTTGGGTGGGGGAATGGGCTAGAAGAGGTCATCAGGGGAGGAAGGGGAACATATGTAATACTTTCAACAACAAAGATTTTAAAATTTTGAGAATCCAAGATGGCAGCATAGGTAAATACCTACACTGCTTCCTCGCACAACAATTTTAAAACTACAACTAAAAGACAGAATGGACATCATCCAGAACCACAGGAAAGCTGGCTGAGTGGAAATTCTACAACTAGAAGAAAAGAGAGGGGCTCACAGAGATCCAGAGAAGCTGCAAAAAGCTGAGGTACGGAGACACGCTCATGGAGAGAGCGGGTGCCAGAGTACCTGGCTGGCTTTCTCTGGCAGAAGGGAAACAGAGACTCTCAAAGGCATTGAACCCCTTATCCTACGACACTAAACCTCAGATCCAGCCGAAACTCATACGGGGGAGTTTGGACTGTGAAAAGGGAGAAGTGCACAGAAATTTAGGGGAGTCGCAAAAGATCAGAGGGCTGGTGGCGAGCATAGCACTGCATGCAGAGGACAGACTGCTGATTGTGCTGCTGGCTTTTGTGAGTGGGTGGGAGACAGACCCTCCCAATGGCACCACTTCTGACTCCACTAAGCCCCAGTTTCGGGTGAAACCCTGGGACCCAGGCACTTATGGTCCCGGAGCGCAGGGGAGCCGAAAAGGCAGACCTAGAGGCACTGTGGGTGTGCGAGCGCACAAGGACCACTCCAGCGATTACCCAGTCACGTGAGACTCAGGGGCTGTGGAGGGCAGGGCCGACTGGAAGGCAAAGCGGTCCCTTAAGCCCTGAGACTCCACCCATCCCTAGCTCAACAGAGAGGCTCTTGTGGTGTTGCAAGTCTGGTATCATAAAGGCTGAATCCAAAACAGAAGTTCTCCCAGCATAGTGAAAATGCCGAGACAAAAGAAGGGATCACAAACAAAAAACAAATGACTGGATATAGAGTTCAAAACCACGCTTATAAGGTTTTTCAAGAATATCCTAGAAAAATTGGATAAAGTTAGCAAGAGCCAAGAGGAGATGAAAAAGGACCAACTAGAAATGCAAAAGATCCAACTAGAGATGGAAAAGGACCAACTAGAGATGATAAAGGACCAACTAGAAATTAAACATACACTGACTGAAATAAAAAATATTATACAGAGTCCTAACAGCAGACTAGAGAAAGGCAAGAATCAAGTCAAAAATTTGAAATATAATGAAGCAGAAAACACTCAATTGGAAAAGCAAGAAGAGAAAAGAATCCAAAAATGTGAAGATAATGTAAGGAGCCTCTGGGACAGCTTCAAGCATACCAACATCAGAATTGTGAGGGTGCCAGAAGGAGAGAGAGAGCAAGATACTGAAAACTTATTTAAGGAAATAATGACTGAAAACTTCCCACATCTGGTAAAAGAAATAGACCTACAAGTCCAGGAAGCACACAGAACCCCATATAAAAGGAATCCAAAGAGGACTACACCAAGACACATCATAATTAAAATACCAAGAGCAAAAGACAAAGAGAGAATATTAAAAGCAACAAGAGAAAAACAGTTTATTACCTACAAGGGAGCACCCATATGACTGTCAGCTGATTTCTCAACAAAAACGATGCAGGCCAGAAGGGAGTGGCAAGAAATATTCAAGGTGATGAATAGCAAGAACCTACAACCAAGAATAATCTATCCAGCAAAGCTATCATTCAGAATTGAAGGGCAGATAAAGAGCTTCACAGATAAGAAAAAGCTAAAGTAGTTCATCAACTCCAAACCAGTATTATATGAAATGCTGAAAGGTACTCTTTTAGAAGAGGAAGAAGAAAAAGGTAAAAGACAAAAAATTATGAACAACAAATACATATCTATCAACAAGTGAATCTAAAAATTCAGTGAATTAAAAATTTGATCAACAGAATAAACTGGTGAATTTAATAGAATCAGGAGCACAGAAAGGGAGTGGACTGATAATTCTCAGGGGGAAAGGGATGAGGAGTGTACAGGAGAGACTGGACAAAAATCATACACCTATGAATGAGATCAACGGGAGGAAGGTAAGGGCAGAGGGAAGGGTGGGAGTTGGGTGGGGGGAGATATGGAGGGGGAAAAAGAGAAACAAATGTAATAATCTGAATAATAAAGATTTAATTAAAAATATTTCAAATGAAAAAAAAAGATTTTAAAATTTTTCCTTATATAAAAAATTAAAATGTAAAGTTCTATGCTATTATACCCAACTCTTTTTTAAAAATGTTTTAATTATGCTAAGTGAAATAAGCCAGTCCGAGAATGATAAATATCACATGATTTTACTCATATGTGGGATATAATGAATAACATAAACTGATGAACAAAAATAGATCCAGAGACAAAGAAACACTGAACAGACTCTTCAATCTCAGAGAGAAGGCAGGGATGAGGGAGGTAAAAGATGAACCAAAGGACTTATATGCATGCATATTAGCATAATCAATGGACAGGGATACTGGGGCAGTGAGGGTTTGTCCTGGGGGGCGGGAATGGTGGGGATGGTGTCAATGGGGGGGAAGGAGACATATGCAATACTTTAAACAATAAAAAAGTTTCTATTTATTTTTAGGAAGGAAGGGAGAAGAAGAGAGAAATAGAAACATTGATAAGAAAGAAACGTCTACATCAATCTGCTGCTACCTGTAAGCCTCCTGCTGGAGATCAAGTCCAAAATCTAGGCAATATGCCTTGACCAGGAATCAAACTGGTGACCTCTTGGTGCATGGGTTGACACTCAACCACTGAACCATACTGGCCTGACAGCCCAACACTTTTTTTTTTCAAAATCAATTTATATTTTTAATTTACTAAGGAATTAAATATTTTGATCTCCTCTAAACCCCTATAGAGCCCTGTTCTTTCTCCAATACAGTTCCACTATATTGTATAATTGCCTATTTACATGTCTATGTCTTTCAGGGATAATTAGCTCAATAAGGCCAGATATAATAGCAATCTTATTAGCTATGAAGTTTAGCTCCAGGAGGTATATGATAAACATATGTTGAATGAATGAATGAATGAATGAATGAATGGATTTTCTTTTCTGTTAACCCTATTGCTGGTGGAGGCATGTTTTTGAAAGTAAAGAACCCACATTTAGTCAGTACCCATGGGATTTCTCTTAGAACCCAATGGGCTAAATTGGTTTGGCAAACACTGGATGAGTGGGTGGCAGAGGACACCTTGCTTGGTGCGGAGGGCTGGTCGGAAAAACATGCCAGTCAGTACAATGGAAGGATACTGGTTAGGGATGCTAGAGGGTGGTAGCAATGGTGGGATACTAGAGTAGGGAGAGGTATGAGCCTAAGAACAGAAGCCCAAACAGTACCCAGGACCAGTAGAGGAAGCCAGGAGGAAGCTGGGCACCGCGCGGGAACCACAGTTGTTTGGAGGAGCCACAAAGGGATCTTGGATTCAGTTGTACTGGTGACTTGTCCAGGAGTGAAGGGCCTTTTAATGAGATGGTAGCAGAAGGTGTCCCGTCAACCTACCTGATCTTCAAAGGGTCCTGACCTAATATGATCAGGGAGTGATACTGGTCATGCCATGCTTCTACTCCCTTTTCCCCCTTTCTGGCCTTTTTGTCCAGGATTTCGTGATTTTCCAAGGATGGTAAATGACCAGCTATTTGAAGCTATTTGAGATACATCACAGAATAATACACCATTTTCATTTTAAACTTAGAGTACAGGTGAAACAGGAATTTTTAGGGGTTAAAAAAAAAAAGCCCAACTTTTTTTTAATGAAACAGACTAGCAGTGTCAGTATGTGGTAAGGTTAGTAAGTTTTTGTGTGTGATTAGTTTTTGTTTTGTGTGTGTGTGTGTGTGTGTGTGTGTGTGTGTGTGTTGTACATGCATTCATTTCTACTTGAGTGTACTGGGTTGCTTCATAAAACTTAACCTATTATTGTGGGTGTTAATGGATTGCTGAGAAACATTTCAAACTCATGGTTTTGGGGGCTTACCTTGTTTTTGTAGCATTCTTATTTATTAGAAGATCCCAGATCCAATTACCTAGTTTTTTTATCTTAATTGTTTCAAGTGTAAAATTGTCTGTCCCAAGGAAGGAGGCCAGAAGAAAAACTCTGTTGAGATTCTTTCTCAAAGGCCAATTAAATTAGCCTTCCACATTTGTAAACATCTATGGTGAAGCAAGTCCCATTTTTGTGTCATTCATCTGCTGAGTCAGACCCCAGCTAGGGTAAATAAGTGAACCATAACACTCCTTACATCTTATAATTGCAGCAGAACACTTTTCAAATATCTTTATTTTTGCTTAATAGGATGCAAAACCATCATCTCACCCACTGTGACAAAGGGATAAAAATGCTAATGTAATCTTTTAAGTCTGTTATTGCTTCTCTGGGAGGAAAATGAGGTAAATCGAACCTATAGTGATACAGGCAAATCTAAGACATTTTGACAGGAGTTCATTTTCCTTGGTTGGCACCAATGATAATGATTGTAAACAACATATGCTAAACATCTGGAGTGTCAGACTTACCTTCCATCTTCATTTTCTTCTTCTTCAAAAAAAAATGAGTTAACCAGTTTTCCCATAAAAGTTACTTCTTAATAGTTGTTAAACATAACTAACACAGAATTCAAGTACACATTTTAAACTTTGATTTAATGTATAGAAATATGTTAGAGTTAGCCCCTTTACTCTTTTGCTTATAAACCTGAAAATTGAAAAATACGTGATATTCCTAGCATTCTTCTTTACTTCCTTAAATTATTTGGTTTCCTGATGAGTCTCAGAAGTTTTATCTTAAAATGAACACACCATTATATCTTCACTATTCTCATGTCTAAAAAGCACAGCTTGAAAATTTATGTGAAAAACTCTCCTTGCCTCACACAAGTTATTCTGATACACAATGCTATAATAACATTAATAAATGTAGTTAAATTTATTGAACACGGTTGTATAATAAAGAATTTGACGGGTCTTTATTCTTGGTTCTATAGGGTTTTGAAGTGATAGAAGTATCTTTGTTATTATTCGTAGTTAACACCTGGGATCACAAGTGATTTTATCCTAATGAGAGGACTGCTGGGAAAGCCCTAAAAAGTTTCGATATGGAGCCTGGCTAGGCTGGAAAACTCAACCTTGTGATTAGAGGGTTGAAGTTTTGAGCCATGTTAAGTCCGCCTGATCTCCAGACTTCTGCCGAGGGAAGGGAAGGAGTGATTGAGTTGAATCACAAAGCCAACGATTCAATCAGTTTTGCATACATAATGCAAGGCAATAAAACTCTAGTCATCAAAGCTTGATGGCACTTCCTGATGGATAGAATCAAACCAAATCAGAACTCATGGAGAGCTACCACAGAGAAATTTCTCCAATAATTCAAGAGGATGAAAAAATATGTTTAAAAGTTTGAAATAAGAGAAGTTCTCATTTTTTCCAGCAATGAAAAAATCAGCCTTGCTTTTGTTGCCTGATCCTTTTGCCTGAGACCCACTCTGCTTAGCATTGGCAATTTAAGTCATGTCAGCAGGAGAAACTTAGTGCCCATGAAACCATTTTCTAATGAAATCCTTTAATCTTAAAACTTACTTTGACTCGAGACAAGACTCAGTGATATATAAATTATAAAGAGATGGTAAAGAGAACATACAAATTGAAAAATTGGAAACTAAAAGGTCACATACTGCCAAAACATTCTCTACATTAAAAATGAAATCACCGTTTTGTTTCTAGGTTGAGAGAAGTTGTATCCTAAGATTTGGCCTGGTTATTATTCAAACGACTATGTTTTATATTTAAAGTCCTTGAATAAAGGCACTTTGTAATGTAATAAAGAAAATGATTGAAAATTAGTGTAATTAAGCTGGTTAGTGATTCCTGTGCATGCAAGGAGCTCTGACAGATAATGCTGACTAACATCCACAAGACTCATCAGAAAGATAGTGGAAGATTTCATCAGAGCTGACTGATCTCAAAATGACAGATGAAAGTCAAATTTCACTCAGAAGTAGCACCACAAAAAATAACCAAGATACAAAAAAAAAAATCAAATCCATCAACTTCTACAAGATTTAAAGGTTAGCTCATTGAACCCGAAGAAATAAACAACAGTATACTAAACAAAAATATAGATTTGTGAAAAGAGAAATAGTAACTTAAATGAATTTAAAGTTATCCCATAACTTTCAGCAAGAATAATTGCCAAGTGCAAATTGCTGTTTGGAACGAAAACCAATTATGCAATGAAAAAACGATGAACATGAGCCACAAACTCAATTGCTTGCTGTGTGATATCCCTATACTACAGCTTTACCAAGTAAACTATGCCCTAGAGAGCATAAAACCAGAGTGTGCTTACTATAACTGTTATAGATCTCACTAATTCAGAATAACTAGCAGAAAATCCTAGCTTAAGTTTAAATTACAAATTTTTTAAAGTAAACTATATAACATGCATCAGACTATCTATGCCAGCATATAGGTTTTTTTATTTTTATTTTTGTGTGTGTTTGTTTTGTTTCAAGCATATTGTATGCTCTCTAGCTGAGAAATTCTTCATCAGAAATGTTACAGGATTAAAATACTTAATTTCTATTTTTTTATACTACCCTTTTCATCATTCTGTAATTTAGACATAGTATCTTTGTTGCCCATAAATAGATTCTACAATGTATGTAAACAGCTTATCCTTTTAAGTAATTTTAGGCATTTCTACATTAAATTTCAATGTCCTTATTTATTTGCTTTGCAACCATTATGTTAATAACTAATGAAGATTTGCCAAGTTTTCTTCTTCTTCTTCTTCTTTTAAAAATACATTTTATTGAATTTTTTACAGAGAGGAAGGGAGAAGGATAGAGAGTTAGAAACATCGATTAGCTGCCTCCTGCACACCCCCTACTGAGGATGTGTCTGGAACCAAGGTACATGCCCTTGACCAGAATCAAACCTGGGACCTTTCAGTCGGCAGGCTGACGTTCTATCCACTGAGCCAAACCGGTTTCGGCAAGTTTACTTCTTAGATATTGTTTCACTATGCCCTCGAGCATCTCTGTTTCCTAGTTGATCAAGCTTGAACACTTGTCTTAGTGCAACATCACCTAAATAACTGATTTAAAAGACCACTAGTTCTCCTTGTATGTATATATTCATAACCAATCCATACAGACAATAGGGTTGTGAAGGACTGGGGTGAGGGCCAGCGGCTGGCTAGAAGTGATCAATGGGGAGAAGTGATCTTTGCAACAATAAAGATTTAAAATAAAATAAAATAAAATGCCACTAGCTTTCTTTGCAAATCCTCTTTTTTCCAGTCAAGGTTTTAATTTACTCTTCCTTACCAACATGCATTTAGTTTTGATTCTAAGTTTTTGCATACCCTAATTCTTACTGGAATTGCCTCCTAATTTAAAATCTAGAAACATTTCAAACCCTAAAGTCATTTATCACCTTCTGAGCAAATTCTTTACTGACTATAGACCATGCAGCTTCTCATTGCATCTTCATGGTTTTGCTCAACTTCATCTGGAAAATATGAGGAAATATGTTTGTTCCCAGTGGATGGCACACTCATTAGTCAACAGAGCCAAATATCAACAGTACAACAATTGAAATTTCTTTTGAGAGCCAAAATTTTAAAACTTAAACTTCTTTTAATTCCACTTCTTCAAACTAAACTCGCCCAAGCCTTGGTATTTTGTGGAAGAGCCACACTCAAGGGGCCAAAGAGCCTTATGTGGCACTCGAGCCTCAGTTTGCGGATCACGGTTCTAGGCCATGTTATTCTCAAGTTGATTGTCTTACTGTTTTCATCCATTTAAGGCAGACACCATGTCTTAACCTTTTTTTGCCCTTTTCCTACCCCCTCCCTGTAAATCGATAGGAATAGTATTGAGTACATGATACTGTAAATGATTGACAATTTATATACCTAATATGATGAAATAAATAATTGACAATTAATATAGGGTTTTCCTATTATGGTGCAGATGCTAAGACTAAGTCTTCTTGAGAATAAAGGTGAGCTTGGGAGATGTCCCCATGACAACCTGACTGTGTTGTCCCAGGTGGAGCGAAACATGCACACATGCATGCAAACACAATGCTACCCAGTCTCCAAACAATAGAAAAGAATTATGTCCCCAAGTTCCAATGACATGATTCATAGGGGCCACCTGAACCTTGGCACACATGTGTCTGGGAGAGTGGCACCAGGGCTCCAGCAGAACAATAAAGCGCCTGCCTCCCTTAAGCCCCAGAGAGGGAAATACAGGATTTCCTCTTGCTGTCAGAACAGTGAGTCAGCGTCGCTTGCACTGAACAATGGATGGATATACAGCAACTTAGCGATCTTTCATCTTTATCCTCTTTTAGCAAAGCCTCTGCCATATTTTCATAGTTAGGATCACTGACGCCTCACCCTCGGCTCCTCTTCACCATCATTTGTTAAACAGGAAATCTGCAACATTCTTTTTAGTAATGGAGAAGGGTCTGCTGTTACCAAAATTAAAGCAGAGAGGTAAACAGTGTTTCAGTCAGGCTGGTCTTTCAGAAGATGGGTAGAATCGTTGGGGATATGTAAAATAATAGCTGGAAGAGAGACTAATTCATTAATCCTAAATGATTTAAGTATTATCAGGAGACCAACCGGGCCCTGGATCACTTAAATATCTATTTACAAAGGGCATTTTAGACAAAATTATTAAGAATCTATCTGAGCCTAAACCTGGAAACTCACTCATCTAAAAAAGAAAGTGTACCATGCCATAATGTTCAGATGAATTCTTCCATGTTAAACTGGAAATACAAAAACAAACAAACTGTTTTTCAAATGCATCCTTCTATTGACTCGATGCCATTCTTCCCAGAATGATTACATAAATCCACAAACAAGAGCAGTGTAAAGTCCTACATTCTATGTTAAAGCCTGGCACTTTTACTAGGTATAGCGGTTAATAATGTGTATTTTTTTTCACTAGATAGAGTTACACATATGTTGATATATGTGTGATTTGATATGTATGCTATTTTGTTGTATTGACAACAAGCTTCAAAACTTCCTATGTCAAATTTTCTGAAGATGTTAACATCATAGATATTTTGACTCTTAAAAATGTCAAATTTATTGCTAAAACAAATCATTTGAGGGAAGGTTTAATTCATTACTTTATTTTGAAGAAAAGTGCTGCTGAAAGTTTGTATACTTTGAGAAGCTTATGGTGAACATCCATCAATCTCAAGACACTTGTGAACGCTAGTTTAAACACTTTAAAAGTGATGATTTTGATGTGAAAGACAAAGAACGTCCAGGTCAACTAAAAAGTTTGAAGACCAATCATTACAAGCATTATTAGATGAAGATGCATGTCAAACTTAAAAAAAAAACTTTCAGTGGATTTATTTTGAAAATTCCAAATGCACAAAATTATAGGTTGTATTAACTGGTTAAAAATTTGGATTTACTGTTAACCAATTAATAATACAAATTAAATTTAACTGGTTAAAAATTCAGATTAATTGTTAACCTGAAAGAAATGCAGATTTTGTGATCAAAGAAAACAAGATAATTTCAAGAGAAACATAGAAAGAGCTTTATTTTTTCCCAATTGATTGTATTGATATTTTACAGGGAGAAAAGGAGAAGGACAGAGAGGCAGAAACATTGATGAGATAGAGACATTGACCAGCCTCCTCCTGCACACTCCCCCTCTGAGGATGTGCCCACAACCAAGGTACCGAAAGTCCTTTATTTAAAGTAATGTTCATCACTAGCTACACATTTCCCCCATCTTCCAGGTAATTTGTGGGTACCGTCCCAACAGAACTTTTCTTGTTTTGAGGTAGACCATTCAGAGACCCAATCTTCCACTTCTTCATATGTTTTGAAGTGCTGCTCAGAAAGTATGTGTGCCATCAATCAGAACAAGTGGTAATCTGAAGGAGCAAGGTCTGGTGAATACAGCAGGTGGTTTAATACTTCCCAGGCAAAATCTTTTAATGTGTCTTTAACTGGTTTTGAAGTGTGTGATAGTACGTCATCATGAAGCAAAATTACTTTGCTGTGTCTTCTGACCCATTTTGGTAATTCTATCAAACTATGGTTCAAATTGATTATTTGTTCTCAGTAGCAGTCAGTATTAATGGTTTCACCTGGTTTTAGGAGCTCATGATACACCACACCTTCCTGATCCCACCAAACCCAGAGTATTGTCTTCTTTCAGAAGCGATTTGGCCTTGCAGTCGATGTTGCTGGTTGAACTGGATCAACCCATGATTTTGTGCCTTTGGGATTCTCAAAATAAATCCACTTTTCATCTCCAGTCACAATTCGATGCAAAAGAGGCTTTCTTTCATGTCATTGAAGCAACATTTTACTGATTCTTGGTTTTCCATTTGTTTTTCATTCAGTTGATGTGGCACCCATTTTCTTTCCTTTAAAATCTTTCCCATTGCTTGTAAATGATCGGAAATTGTTTGCTGAGCAACATTTAATCTTTCTGAAAGTTGTTTTTTAGTTTGACATGCATTTTCATCCAATAATACATGTAACGGTTGGTCTTCAAACTGTTTTGGTTGACCTGGTCGTTCTTTGTCTTTCACATCGAAATCATCACTTTTAAAGTGTTTAAATTAGCGTTCACAAGTGTCTTGAGATTGATGGATGTTCACCATAAGCTTCTCAAAGTATACAATAACTTTCAGCAGCACTTTTCTTCAAAATAATGAATTAAAACTTCCCTCAAATGATACATATCAAATCACACATATATCAACATATGTGTAACTCTACCTAGTGAAAAAAAATACACATTATTAACCGGTACACCTAGTATTGCCTAAGGTTGAACGTATTGACTATATTCCACAGGGACTTACCAGATATTCCTGAGCTCCAGTTAGGGGTATGATCTTGGGTCTGTCAGTTAGGAATTGAATTTGGCTGGTAGGAACAGAAACCTCAAACTCAATGCTTAAACTACTTAGGGTTTTTTTTTTCCCCCATTGGAGGCAGGTACTCCAGCCTTCACAGTTTCAGCAGGGATTATGTCTCCTTTTAGCTTGATGCTCTTCCTTTCTTAGGGTATAACCCTTCTTCCCACACTCTCTCACTGTCCTCAGCACCATCACGTAGGGAAAATAGAAAGGAAAACACTATGCCAGCTATATTAGTTCCATTTATTTATTTATTTTTATGATTACAGTTTTTAAAAAATATTTTTTATTGGTTTCAGAGAGGAAGGGAGAGGGGAGAGAGAGATAGAAGCATCAATGATGAAAGAGAATCATGGATCAGCTGCCTCCTGTAAGTCGATCAAACCCACTACCTGGGCATGTGCCCTTGGCTGGAGCTTTCAGTCCACTGACGTTCTAGCCACTGAGCCAAACCAACTAGGGCTATCTCATTTCCCTTTAAAGAGCTTTTCCAAAAGTCCCACTTAGTCACTTTCACTTAGCCCTAATCTGCCAGAACTCAGTCATTTGTTCACATTTTACTACAAACAAAGCTTAGAGTGTGCTATTTTAGCTTGGAAGGAAACAGGGAGAATATGTATTTTACAGGTAATAGTCTCTATTATAAGGGGAAGTTCCACTGCAATGACTATAATTGGTCAGATGCCTGTCTAGACAAAATAGTTTCAAAAATTCCTGTTTCCCCGTTAATTACTGCTTAGGTCAAACTGGGGTGAAACATTAGTATAGAACATCATATACTACCTTATGGGTCTTATTCTTAAGTTTTGTAATAATTCTTCATTTATGTAACACCTTAATAATCCTCTTAAGAACAAAATTTTTTCAGTATCCAGTAAGTATATAAATCTGCATTACAGTGTGCTTCTGGTACCTGTTTTCTTCCCAAGGGAAACCATGCTGGATAACTCTCAGCGTGCATTTTCTACTGCTTTGTTTAGGATTTTTGCAGCATTTGGTTACAAATTGCTTGGCCTCCCTATAATAGCTCCTTCAAAGAAAGTTCTGCACTGAAACTTACTAAGACTCTTCAAGATGTTACTCTGGGGACAGTTCTATCTCTTCGGATTGTTTTTGGCCTTACCTAAAGGCAAGATCCAGATTTCCTGAAGTATTACCCAGTAAGGTGATCATTATTTTTCTTTCAGAAGTGGCATCTGCAGTTCACATTAGCTCAGGGACACTTCAATCATCACTAAAATAGCATTGAGCATGATGTTCCTCAAGAGACTTCATTGCTGTTTTACTTGTCAAGTCACCATTTTATATTCTCCATTTATGTCATTGGGTTTCAAACAATAGAGATTTTTTTTCTCATAATTCTCATTGCTTTGCAAAATGATTATGCCTCTCTCTCATCATTCACTTAATGGGAAAACACACTAGGAAACATGTCTTAGGAACCATTTTTCCCCCCTTTCCTCTTGAACCTACACTGATGCATAATAGACTCAATTATAGGCATGGAACATTTCATTGGATTCACTTTAAGGAGTGACAATTTTTCCCCTGATGCATATACAGCTAATCCTCATCATGCATGGAGTCTGTATTTGTAAATTTACTAACTTACTAAAATGTATCGGTAACCCAAATGGCTGTGATGCCAATTTCACAGCCATTTGCAGACATGTGTTGTGTTTTGCTAGACACATATGTACCTAGCTGGGGTGGAACAAGAAGACACCTCTGCCTTTTTATTCCAGCTCTCATATTATAAATAAGTGTACTTTAGTATGTTTTTCTTTTTTTTTTTGGTAATTTTGCTGTTTAAAATGACTCCCAGATGTAGCGCTGAATGTTATCCAGTACGATTTCCCTTGGGAAGAAAACATGTGCTAGATAAGTTTTGTTCAGGCATGAGTGACAGTGCTGTTGACTGTTAGTTCAATGTTAATGAATCAACAATGCATATTAAACAAGATGTCTTTAGGCATAAACACACAAAAACAAGGTATGTGAAAATGTTGTGAGCAGAGGCCCTTAGGTACCTGACAATGTATTTATCCCTGAAATGATGGTTCAGTTGTCACTAACTGCAAGTTCACAGTGACTTTACAGAACACAACTACCACAATGAGAATTGACTGTGTTCTGTTCCAATTGACCCTTATGGTGCATCTTTCTCTCCACAGCAAAATTAGATTTTTAGGCCTTGATAGTTCTTGCTTCCTTACCTCCATGGTTTACATGTGATTAAACTCTCAAGGTTTTTATTCTCAATTATAGAAAGGGTCTGAGAAAATAATTTAAAAAATAAGAGAGATTCTTTTCCAATCTTTCTTTTTTTAATAGAAGAGAAAGTAGTGAAAGTATGTAATTTTGTGCTCCACTATTGAGTCTTGGACACTATATATTTTTCATTACTTCAGTTTTCCTACCATTATCTACATGGAACTGATTTTCAGGGAAAACTCAAGTCATTGTCTAATAGCATGCTTAGAAGCACTCTGGTGGCCAACAACTTTCAATAGTTCCAACTGGTGGTACCCCTTGAAGCAGATAACCATAGTAAATGTTATCTTCTTTCTTTATCACACAAAGACAGATATACACCGGGTTCTCTCCACTTAAGAGGATTTCTATTCAATATCATTAATTCATACATTAATAAGCATGTATCTAGTATTTATTGTGGACTTTGAAAATAATTGTGATAAATAAGTAGATGACTGAGATTCAGATGAACTCCTCAGGCAAGTTAGGGATATAATCAAAAAGAGTAGACAGTGGTATGTGCTTATTATTGATCCAATTTACATTAGTGCTTCTTGGCTACATAAAGCTAGAGGCTTCTGTGTGTAGGATCACGATTGCCATTTTCTTCAGCTGTAATTGGGAGTTCTTTCATCTTGCCTTGTGAATACTTTTTAAATGTCACAAGTTTCAGCTTTGCTTCTGAGGTTGGTGAAACTCTATAATTTGCTTAAAGTCACTAGCAATTTATCTTGTCATGTACTGCACTATTAGGAACTCAAGAGATGGCACTGAATTTATGGGAAGTATCAGACTACTAACTCTCAGTGAGGATCTAAAATTCATCATTTCTTCCCTTCCTGGTTATGCATAATGTGATTAACTTATACTTGTACATGATAAGGAAAGGGTGAAGACTGGTTGGCCAAACCGAAGCCCCTGGTT